>ARYC01001061.1:0-17635 GCA_000711775.1 Oxytricha trifallax | reverse complement strand
GCACTGATCTCAACTTTAAATCAAACTTTGCAATAAGGATCTTATACAGATTTTTAGTATATTATGAGTGTCCATATATACTTTACATAATTTAATGGAGAATACGTTAATTAACATAAGAATGGCAACACGATCTTGTATGTTTGCTTGTTTTCTTTTCAATCCTGATCTATAAAGGAAAGTTGCGATTTAAGTTTCTAGGTATGATTAAAAAGATCTACAGAGAAGAAAGAGATACAATTTTTAAGAAATTCTTTCTTTGATTTCCAATACATATTTAAATCTCTATTGAAGATAATGTAGATGCATCTCGTCGGCAAAAAAGGAAATTCAAAGAATAAATAATGTAGAGAATTTCAATTTAATTAAGCTCTAGCAATTAATTTTAGGCGAACTTAGTCAAAGGCTTGAAATGCTTTGTTGAAAGTATTAGTCTTACTAAAGATAGACAATTGTTGATTTGCTAAATTGACATTTTAGAAATGGAACAATTAAGATTCTATGAAGGCATTTCATAGAGTGCTCTTAAAGTATCATAAAATATTAAATGGCTAGCGAATATCAACTAAACTTTTTAAACAAAATTTTCCTCTCGTATTTATTTATACATTTCTCACCTTTATTAACATTTATATCAATTAAATCTTTCAAAGTGCTTCACTAACTAGTGCAAAGGCAGCAATTTCTTGTTAAGTAGACATATCTTTAAAAAGAAATGCTACCTTAAATAGCCAGCCCATCGCTAAGATCAAACATCTCATCATACACAGGAAGACAAGATAAAAAGCTTAATCTTCGAGATCCTTCGTCCTTAAAATGCTTTCTCAAGCCTCATAAGGTTCAACGATATACAATTGGGTTTTGAATTAAAATTAAAGCACTATTGACCTTCACTTAAGAAGAAGTTCATATCAATTGAAGCATGCACAGCTAAATAAGCCTTACTCATTTATCTCTCTTTGAAAGAGACTAAATTCCTTTAAACTGCATTAATATAAACGTCTTTTAAATTTTAACTCTACTCTCAATTTTAGAATATGCGTGTTGCAATTTATTTAAATTAATCTTGAATTTCCATAGGCAAATTTCTCAACCGATTGCATAGATAGATCTAAGAATGCTATAAAAGAGTGTTCTGCATTTAATTTTACTTTGCTGTAAAATATTAACTTGAACCGCCCGCTTCCCGCCCACTTTTTCAAATAGGATTGTATAGAGAATGCAAACTTATTTCACTAGTCTCTAGATGAATAAGTTTCATTAAATATTTTGGACTTCTTTGCACTGATCTCAACTTTAAATCAAACTTTGCAATAAGGATCTTATACAGATTTTTAGTATATTATGAGTGTCCATATATACTTTACATAATTTAATGGAGAATACGTTAATTAACATAAGAATGGCAACACGATCTTGTATGTTTGCTTGTTTTCTTTTCAATCCTGATCTATAAAGGAAAGTTGCGATTTAAGTTTCTAGGTATGATTAAAAAGATCTACAGAGAAGAAAGAGATACAATTTTTAAGAAATTCTTTCTTTGATTTCCAATACATATTTAAATCTCTATTGAAGATAATGTAGATGCATCTCGTCGGCAAAAAAGGAAATTCAAAGAATAAATAATGTAGAGAATTTCAATTTAATTAAGCTCTAGCAATTAATTTTAGGCGAAACTTAGTCAAAGGCTTGAAATGCTTTGTTGAAAGTATTAGTCTTACTAAAGATAGACAATTGTTGATTTGCTAAATTGACATTTTAGAAATGGAACAATTAAGATTCTATGAAGGCATTTCATAGAGTGCTCTTAAAGTATCATAAAATATTAAATGGCTAGCGAATATCAACTAAACTTTTTAAACAAAATTTTCCTCTCTGTATTTATCTATACATTTCTCACCTTTATTAACATTTATATCAATTAAATCTTTCAAAGTGCTTCACTAACTAGTGCAATGGCAGCAATTTCTTGTTAAGTAGACATATCTTTAAAAAGTAATGCTACCTTAAATAGCCAGCCCATCGCTAAGATCAAACATCTCATCATACATAGGAAGACAAGATAAAAAGCTAAATCTTCGAGATCCTTCGTCCTTAAAATGCTTCTCAAGCCTCATAAGGTTCAACGATATACAATTGGGTTTTGAATTAAAATTAAAGCACTATTGACCTTCACTTAAGAAGAAGTTCATATCAATTGAAGCATGCACAGCTAAATAAGCCTTACTCATTTATCTCTCTTTGAAAGAGACTAAATTCCTTTAAACTGCATTAATATAAACGTCTTTTAAATTTTAACTCTACTCTCAATTTTAGAATATGCGTGTTGCAATTTATTTAAATTAATCTTGAATTTCCATAGGCAAATTTCTCAACCGATTGCATAGATAGATCTAAGAATGCTATAAAAGAGTGTTGCAGTTTAATTTTACTTGCTTGTAAAATATTAACTTGAACCGCCCGCTTCCCGCCCACTTTTTCAAATAGGATTGTATAGAGAATGCAAACTTATTTCACTAGTCTCTAGATGAATAAGTTTCATTAAATATTTTGGACTTCTATGCACTGATCTCAACTTTAAATCAAACTTTGCAATAAGGATCTTATACAGATTTTTAGTATATTATGAGTGTCCATATATACTTTACATAACTTAATGGAGAATACGTTAATTAACATAAGAATGGCAACACGATCTTGTATGTTTGCTTGTTTTCTTTTCAATCCTGATCTATAAAGGAAAGTTGCGATTTAAGTTTCTAGGTATGATAAAAAAGATCTACAGAGAAGAAAGAGATAAAATTTTTAAGAAATTCTTTCTTTGATTTCCAATGCATATTTAAATCTCTATTTAAGATAATGTAAGATGCATCTCGTCGGCAAAAAAGGAAATTCAAAGAATAAATAATGTAGAGAATTTCAATTTAATTAAGCTCTAGCAATTAATTTTAGGCGAAACTTAGTCAAAGGCTTGAAATGCTTTGTTGAAAGTATTAGTCTTACTAAAGATAGACAATTGTTGATTTGCTAAATTGACATTTTAGAAATGGAACAATTAAGATTCTATGAAGGCATTTCATAGAGTGCTCTTAAAGTATCATAAAATATTAAATGGCTAGCGAATATCAACTAAACTTTTTAAACAAAATTCCTCTCTGTATTTATCTATACATTTCTCACCTTTATTAACATTTATATCAATTAAATCTTTCAAAGTGCTTCACTAACTAGTGCAATGGCAGCAATTTCTTGTTAAGTAGACATATCTTTAAAAAGTAATGCTACCTTAAATAGCCAGCCCATCGCTAAGATCAAACATCTCATCATACATAGGAAGACAAGATAAAAAGCTAAATCTTCGAGATCCTTCGTCCTTAAAATGCTTTTCTCAAGCCTCATAAGGTTCAACGATATACAATTGGGTTTTGAATTAAAATTAAAGCACTATTGACCTTCACTTAAGAAGAAGTTCATATCAATTGAAGCATGCACAGCTAAATAAGCCTTACTCATTTATCTCTCTTTGAAAGAGACTAAATTCCTTTAAACTGCATTAATATAAACGTCTTTTAAATTTTAACTCTACTCTCAATTTTAGAATATGCGTGTGCAATTTATTTAAATTAATCTTGAATTTCCATAGGCAAATTTCTCAACCGATTGCATAGATAGATCTAAGAATGCTATAAAAGAGTGTTGCATTAATTTACTTGCTGTAAAATATTAACTTGAACCGCCCGCTTCCCGCCCACTTTTTCAAATAGGATTGTATATAGAATGCAAACTTATTTCACTAGTCTCTAGATGAATAAGTTTCATTAAATATTTTGGACTTCTTTGCACTGATCTCAACTTTAAATCAAACTTTGCAATAAGGATCTTATACAGATTTTTAGTATATTATGAGTGTCCATATATACTTTACATAATTTAATGGAGAATACGTTAATTAACATAAGAATGGCAACACGATCTTGTATGTTTGCTTGTTTTCTTTTCAATCCTGATCTATAAAGGAAAGTTGCGATTTAAGTTTCTAGGTATGATTAAAAAGATCTACAGAGAAGAAAGAGATACAATTTTTAAGAAATTCTTTCTTTGATTTCCAATGCATATTTAAATCTCTATTAAGATAATGTAGATGCATCTCGTCCTCAAAAAAGGAAATTCAAAGAATAAATAATGTAGAGAATTTCAATTTAATTAAGCTCAAGCAATTAATTTTAGGCGAAACTTAGTCAAAGGCTTGAAATGCTTTGTTGAAAGTATTAGTCTTACTAAAGATAGACAATTGTTGATTGCTAAATTGACATTTTAGAAATGGAACAATTAGGATTCTATGAAGGCATTTCATAGAGTGCTCTTAAAGTATCATAAAATATTAAATGGCTAGCTAATATCAACTATACTTTTTAAACAAAATTTTCCTCTCTGTATTTATTTATCCATTTCTCACCTTTATTAACATTTATATCAATTAAATCTTTCAAAGTGCTTCACTAACTAGTGCAATGGCAGCAATTTCTTGTTAAGTAGGCATATCTTTAAAAAGTAATGCTACCTTAAATAGCCAGCCCATCGCTAAGATCAAACATCTCATCATACATAGGAAGACAAGATAAAAAGCTTAATCTTCGAGATCCTTCGTCCTTAAAATGCTTTCTCAAGCCTCATAAGGTTCAACGATATACAATTGGGTTTTGAATTAAAATTAAAGCACTATTGACCTTCACTTAAGAAGAAGTTCATATCAATTGAAGCATGCACAGCTAAATAAGCCTTACTCATTTATCTCTCTTTGAAAGAGACTAAATTCCTTTAAACTGCATTAATATAAACGTCTTTTAAATTTTAACTCTACTCTCAATTTTATAATATGCTTGTTGCAATTTATTTAAATTAATCTTGAATTTCCATTGGCAAATTTCTCAACCGATTGCATAGATAGATCTAAGATTGCTATAAAAGAGTGTTGCATTAATTTACTTGCTGTAAAGTATTAACTTGAACCGCCCTTTCCAAATGGGATTGTATATAGAATGCAAACTTATTTCACTAGTCTCTAGATGAATAAGTTTCATTAAATATTTTGGACTTCTATGCACTGATCTCAACTTTAAATCAAACTTTGCAATAAGGATCTTATACAGATTTTTAGTATATTATGAGTGTCTATATATACTTTACATAACTTAATGGAGAATACGTTAATTAACATAAGAATGGCAACACGATCTTGTATGTTTGCTTGTTTTCTTTTCAATCCTGATCTATAAAGGAAAGTTGCGATTTAAGTTTCTAGGTATGATTAAAAAGATCTACAGAGAAGAAAGAGATAAAATTTTTAAGAAATTCTTTCTTTGATTTCCAATACATATTTAAATCTCTATTTAAGATAATGTAGATGCATCTCGTCCTCAAAAAAGGAAATTCAAAGAATAAATAATGTAGAGAATTTCAATTTAATTAAGCTCAAGCAATTAATTTTAGGCGAAACTTAGTCAAAGGCTTGAAATGCTTTGTTGAAAGTATTAGTCTTACTAAAGATAGACAATTGTTGATTGTCTAAATTGACATTTTAGAAATGGAACAATTAGGATTCTATGAAGGCATTTCATAGAGTGCTCTTAAAGTATCATAAAATATTAAATGGCTAGCGAATATCAACTAAACTTTTTAAACAAAATTTTCCTCTCTGTATTTATCTATACATTTCTCACCTTTATTAACATTTATATCAATTAAATCTTTCAAAGTGCTTCACTAACTAGTGCAATGGCAGCAATTTCTTGTTAAGTAGACATATCTTTAAAAAGTAATGCTACCTTAAATAGCCAGCCCATCGCTAAGATCAAACATCTCATCATACATAGGAAGACAAGATAAAAAGCTAAATCTTCGAGATCCTTCGTCCTTAAAATGCTTTCTCAAGCCTCATAAGGTTCAACGATATACAATTGGGTTTTGAATTAAAATTAAATCACTATTGACCTTTACTTAAGAAGAAGTTCATATCAATTGAAACATGCACAGCTTAATAAGCCTTATCTTTATTCATATATTTATTTGAAAGAGACTTAATTCTTTTAAACTGCATTAATATAAACGTCTTTTAAATTTTAACTCTACTCTCAATTTTAGAATATGCTTGTTGCGCAATTCATTTAAATTAATCTTGAATTTCCATTGGCGAATATCTTAACCGATTGCTTAGATAGATCTAATGAATCAGTAAGTTAAAAAACCTCCCAAAATTTTTTGACCTGCTTGAACTTCAAGCATCAACTTTAGAAGATTTTGCCATGCCTATATATAATTTATGAATAAATATAATTTTAGAAATGTTAAAGTTTGAAGCTCGTTCGTGGCCGATGCTATAATATCTGCCCCATTTTTAATTAACTTTTTTAAAAAACTTTTTTTTAATCACATTTTTTTCATTTTTACTTACCAAAAATCATGAATCTCAAAAATCCATTTTGATTATCATAGTTCCATATAGATTTATCACTAATCTTTTTTGCTTTTTTTGGGTGCCTATTTTTGATTCCTTATCTGATTTTTTTAGGGAAAAAATTTTTTTTTGATAAAAAAAGAACATTGTTCTGAATCCTCCCAGAATATACCAAAATCAATTAGGATTTCATGCATGCTTTATATGATAATTTTCAAATTTACTTAATTAAAGTTAAATATACTCATTAAAATTAAGAGTCACGGGACCATTATTAAATAATGGTCCCGCGGGAGTATTATTTAATAATTGTCCCGCATAAAATTTAAATCAGACATATAGTTAAAAGTACTTAATCAAAAAAAAAATAAAACTTCAGTTTTAGGATCTTCTATCATAGACATCAAGATAGAGGAATCCTAAAATTTTAAAAGTTTTTAAAGATTGTAAATGCCCTATAAGAGTGTTGCATTAATTTACTTGCTGTAAAATATTAACTTGAACCGCCCGCTTCCCGCCCACTTTTTCAAATAGGATTGTATAGAGAATGCAAACTTATTTCACTAGTCTCTAGATGAATAAGTTTCATTAAATATTTTGGACTTCTTTGCACTGATCTCAACTTTAAATCAAACTTTGCAATAAGGATCTTATACAGATTTTTAGTATATTATGAGTGTCCATATATACTTTACATAACTTAATGGAGAATACGTTAATTAACATAAGAATGGCAACACGATCTTGTATGTTTGCTTGTTTTCTTTTCAATCCTGATCTATAAAGGAAAGTTGCGATTTAAGTTTCTAGGTATGATAAAAAAGATCTACAGAGAAGAAAGAGATAAAATTTTTAAGAAATTCTTTCTTTGATTTCCAATACATATTTAAATCTCTATTTAAGATAATGTAGATGCATCTCGTCCTCAAAAAAGGAAATTCAAAGAATAAATAATGTAGAGAATTTCAATTTAATTAAGCTCAAGCAATTAATTTTAGGCGAAACTTAGTCAAAGGCTTGAAATGCTTTGTTGAAAGTATTAGTCTTACTAAAGATAGACAATTGTTGATTGTCTAAATTGACATTTTAGAAATGGAACAATTAGGATTCTATGAAGGCATTTCATAGAGTGCTCTTAAAGTATCATAAAATATTAAATGGCTAGCGAATATCAACTAAACTTTTTAAACAAAATTTTCCTCTCTGTATTTATCTATACATTTCTCACCTTTATTAACATTTATATCAATTAAATCTTTCAAAGTGCTTCACTAACTAGTGCAATGGCAGCAATTTCTTGTTAAGTAGACATATCTTTAAAAAGTAATGCTACCTTAAATAGCCAGCCCATCGCTAAGATCAAACATCTCATCATACATAGGAAGACAAGATAAAAAGCTAAATCTTCGAGATCCTTCGTCCTTAAAATGCTTTCTCAAGCCTCATAAGGTTCAACGATATACAATTGGGTTTTGAATTAAAATTAAAGCACTATTGACCTTTACTTAAGAAGAAGTTCATATCAATTGAAGCATGCACAGCTTAATAAGCCTTACTTATTTATCTTTCTTTGAAAGAGACTTAATTCTTTTAAACTGCATTAATATAAACGTCTTTTAAATTTTAACTCTACTCTCAATTTTGAATATGCTTGTTGCGCAATTTATTTAAATTAATCTTGAATTTCCATTGGCAAATTTTCTCAACCGATTGCATAGATAGATCTAAGATTGCTATAAAAGAGTGTTGCATTAATTTACTTGCTGTAAAGTATTAACTTGAACCGCCCGCTTCCCGCCCACTTTTTCAAATAGGATTGTATAGAGAATGCAAACTTATTTCACTAGTCTCTAGATGAATAAGTTTCATTAAATATTTTGGACTTCTATGCACTGATCTCAACTTTAAATCAAACTTTGCAATAAGGATCTTATACAGATTTTTAGTATATTATGAGTGTCCATATATACTTTACATAACTTAATGGAGAATACGTTAATTAACATAAGAATGGCAACACGATCTTGTATGTTTGCTTGTTTTCTTTTCAATCCTGATCTATAAAGGAAAGTTGCGATTTAAGTTTCTAGGTATGATTAAAAAGATCTACAGAGAAGAAAGAGATAAAATTTTTAAGAAATTCTTTCTTTGATTTCCAATACATATTTAAATCTCTATTTAAGATAATGTAGATGCATCTCGTCCTCAAAAAAGGAAATTCAAAGAATAAATAATGTAGAGAATTTCAATTTAATTAAGCTCAAGCAATTAATTTTAGGCGAAACTTAGTCAAAGGCTTGAAATGCTTTGTTGAAAGTATTAGTCTTACTAAAGATAGACAATTGTTGATTTGCTAAATTGACATTTTAGAAATGGAACAATTAGGATTCTATGAAGGCATATATTACCATTCAACCCCTTAATGAATTTTTTTTTGTTTCATTGATTAGGGTTATGATTTGGATAAGGGTTCCATTTGGATTAATTCATTCTTGTTGTTAGATTTCATGGAATTTTTCTTTTTATTGTTGAGATCTTTGATAATTTATTATCTCTTATCATTACATTTATTTTAATGTTTTGTTTTTATCTTTTTACTAGAATTATTGGAAAAAACAATAATTGATTACTTTTGTTAATTATTTGGTTTCGACATACAGGTAAGTTGTTAATCAACCCGATTAATTCCGGTACCCTGGAGAGTTCGAAACCGTAATATCATCTCGTTTTTACAGGGTTAGTCTCGGATCTGAGAAGTCACTCAGAATACGTCAGCCAATGGTATAGGTGGACCACGCTTAGAAAAAAAATCGACCGAACTGAAATTAAGTCTTGTTAAAACTAAAGTTCCCATCACAGTCTATCTCAGGGAGTGACATACCCTTTCAGGGTCTGTGGTGCTATAGACTAGGATCGTGTCTTGAGTCCGTAATGAGTCTACTTTTTAGTAAATGGAGATCTACCTCCAAGAAGAATTAAGCATGGGTAAAACTACTGTTGATTTTCCCTGAGAAGCTAACAAGCCTGGGTTTTAGAAACAGAGAAAAGAGAGGGTCATAAGATCAACTGAACAAAGTAAACATCCCCTGAAGGGGCAATTGGAAGTTTCATTGGTTGAGATCACATGGGGTTGGGTCCACTGTAGAGAAAGTCCATACCACAAAACGCATGGGGATTCAGAGGTCAGAGTTAGTCCGAGAGTACCTTTAAAGGTTTGATGTTAACTTATATAAACGGTTGAGAATCTCCCGTAATTAATTCAATGCCTTAAATAATAATAATAATAATACTAGTTAATTATTTTAAGTAAACATCATCTTATAATTTTTAGGTACTCCTTTTTTAAAAATATTTTGGTACCAATTTAGAAATAAATTTTAGGTTGGTACTTGTACCAATTAGGTTTGAACCAGATTGGAACTTTTTTATTGAAAATTCTTTAGATTTAAACTTATTAAGTTTTGGTATTATTAAATTGGTATCAATTAAAATTAAACTTATCTAGTACCAGTACTAATTAAATTTTAAATAATTTAGTTCTAATTTAATTGAATTTAATGGGTTGATATCTATCTCTGAAACTTATAACAGTATTAGCTTGCTTTATCTTAATATCTTTATCAGGTTGACCTTCTATAAGTTGGCCATATTTAATAAGTGTCTAAAATATAAGTGACATAATAAATACCAAATTTTAAGATTGATCTCCATTTATTACAATTCTTAAATTAAAACATGAAAAAATTAAATCTACCAAAGACCCTTAAATGACTAATTTTATGCATATTTTTCATATAAATTTTAATTATGTTACTAAACATTTTTGTATTTAATGAGAATATGATTATAAAGAACGCTAGCTATTAGAAATAAAAATGTTGAATTGAAATTTGAAAATAATTTTTATGAAAATTTCAAAAATATTTGAGTATAAATGCCAATTTTTTAAAAAGATCCAATCATCAAATTTCATAAAAATGATGAGTAAAAGTAAAACTTATGAACAAAAACAAAAATGTAAAATAGAAATTAATGTCACTCAACCTAATCATTTTCATTTAAAAATGGTTTGACATAGTTCTTATAATGAGATGATATAAGTTGAGAATTAAAAAATGATCATATAAAAATTTCATAATTTCATAAATAGACTTAAAATAATGATTCCTAACACATACAAACCCTAATCCCCAACAATATTCTCATCAATAAAAACACATAATAAACTCATTAGTTTTGAATGATTTAACTTTAAAATGTTGATTATTATTTATTATTATTGAATTTCAAAAAATTTCGAGTAAATGACAACTAGGGCCGTAATTTCAAATGTGATTGCAGCAAGATATACCTGTCCTACTCAGCTTTGAACACTCACATAAAACCAAGCATAACAGTGTGACACCCACCTACCAATACTTCTCAGTTTTAGACGGGTAAAGGAAGAGGTAGACCTAGAAAAATCTAAACTATAGTGCAAGATAAGGAAGAGTAGCTCAAAGTGCAGTTGTAAAACTAGGTAACCCTAGCATGAAGTAGATGGGTTTGTTGTCTTATTTAGAGTCTCATCTCACAGCTAAAAACTAAAGAGAGAAAGACTTTCTTTCACGCTTAAATTGTGTTAAAGGCCCCACAAACCCTTTGGAATGGTTTTTTTTAGAACTGTAACCTCCATTTCAGGTTACGATGATTAACTATACAACTTGTTCCATGATCACAATTTACTAATCTAGTAAAGTTTGAGCTAACTAAACATAGAAGTCATGAAAGCTAATGGGCACACTCTTTCTTGCTAACTTTACTGATAAAAAGAGAGGGCAGCTCATAATTGATTAAATTCTTGGCATATTTTTGATTGATATATCAGAACAAGTGATTGTTAACTTCTATAAAGCTGAGGCTGTCTTTATGACATTTAAATCACTAATATCTCTATTTGTTTAAAAATATTGGTAAATTTAGAAATATAAATTTGGATAGTATTAAATTAATCAATTTCATTCGACTTATTCCTTAGTTTGTTTCTAAGTTTTTAAACATTTAAATATGAAATTAATTTAATTAATTAAAAGGATCATTCTTTAAAATAATTTAATTGAATAATAAACAAATCATTTCAAATAAAATAATCACAGTTATTTAGTACAGTATTTAAATAAATTTAAACTTAAATTAATAATTTCAAGTTAATTCAACAATAATCATATATCATTCTATAAAAATATAAATGAGCAAGCTTTTAATAAAATATTAAAGTTTTTACTTTACAAACTGCTTGGATGAAGTTGGGTCGGATAAAATAGCTAACTATTAGAGATTAGATTTAATTGAGAGCATTAATAAAAATTAGGATTCAATCATTGGCAATGGACTAAATAAAAATACTATATCTTCTCATATAATTTAATATATTTTTAAATTAATATTTAATAAAAATATGTAAGACTTTTAATATTCACCTAAGTTATGAATGATGACTTCATTCTATATCTCAGCAATCATTTTATTCTAGAATATCTCCCAAAAATGCAATATATGTGACAGATAACTTGAAGTCTCTCTCTGGTTGAACGTTTATGCAGGAAGTTATACAACAGGAAACTCACTTTAATTAAATCAGCTAGAATTATTGAGAGCAGATCTTACAAAAATGGTTTATAAAATATAGTTATTTAATTAGTTTTGCAATAGCATGAATAAAAACCCTAAAACCCCATAACGAGGTTTATAAGTGCTTTTATTTGTAGGTTACAGTTGGGGTCTTATTGGGGTCAGTAGAGAAATTAGGCAATTTGCAAAATGAGAAATAGAATTCTTCATGGGTCTAATTAAGAAGAGTAATATTTAGATTTACTGCTTAAGCTTAGGTATGGTACAAGTAAGATAGAATTTTTGAAAAATAAGTGAAATTTTATATGAAATGTAGATTTAGAATTATATAGAGAAATATGTATTTAAGAACAATAAGAAAATAAGAATAAATAGCCACATAAAAAGGACTTATTGAGCAATATCTACAAATACTTATTATAAAATGCAGCAAGATATTTTCTCTATCTTAGTTCAGCTTAGGGTAGCTTAGGTCCGCTTAGGTCAGCTTAGGATTTGCATTTATTAATTGCCGCAAAATCTTTTTGCATCAGATCAGCATTCTTAATTTATAGGCCTCTCTAAGCCTTATAATCTCCATTTATGTTAATTCTTAATTATAATAATTATTATTAGGCTTTAATTTTTTTAAATTATTAAAATTAAAATATGGACCTTATTAAAAAGAAACCTCTATAGAGAATTTTAATTAACCATAAATTATTTAACTTTTGAATTAAACTTTTTAAATTTTAATTAATAATAATTATTATAATTAAGAATTAACATAAATGGAGATTATAAGGCTTAGAGAGGCCTATAAATTAAGAATGCTGATTTGATGCAAAAAAATTTTGCGGCGATTAATAAATGCAAATCCTAAGCTGACCTAAGCGGACCTAAGCTACCCTAAGCTGAACTAAGCTTGAGAACGTATCTTGCTGCATTTTATAATAAGTATTTGTAGATATTGTTCAATAAGTCCTTTTTATGTGGCTACTTATTCTTATTTGCTTATTGTTCTTAAATACAAATTTCTCTATATAAGTCTATATCTACATTTCATATAAATTTTCACTTATTTTTCAAAAATTCTATCTTATTAATATTGTCTAAGTCAAACCAGTGCTAAATTATGCTGCCATATTAAAACTTTTATACAAGAGTGCCTCAACTGTTAAGCATCACTGCTTGGTAGCTGTTGAGCAAAATAGTTCAGGTACTTTAAATCATCCAACTAGAAAATAAAAATTTCTCAGACCCATATTGGCTACCTCTGTTACTCTAAGACTTTAGATCTTTGGACCAACTTTCTACTTTATTAGCGAGCAGTAATATTTCATCGCAAGTTTTCTGATTTGTGCATCTCTCCTTAGACTATAGCCAATATTATTAGAATAAATTTCATAAGATATAATAGAAGTATTTTACAAAAATGTAAAGGTTGCCACTTATGCAATTTTAGCTGGTATTAGTAAAGATTCAGGTCTATATACTTATGTCATTCATCCAAACTCCATTAAGTGAGAGAAGGATATTCAGTTCTTGCATAAGCTAAGAGATAAATACAACGGCTAAGAGATCATCCTGTTATTTTACAACCTCTCAGTTCATAAGAGTAAGGAGTCTAAAATAGCATATGAAGAGTTAAACATAATTCCTATATACAACGTTCCTTACAGCCCAAAAGTTTAATATAATTAAATTTTACCGGAGTTAAATTTACTGTTGTATCATCTTATGCATGATTTACCAATCGATACAGTAGACTTAATATAAAGTAGTAGCAAGAGATTGAATAAAGATAAAACTACAGTATGTGCAAGGTAAGGGATAATGAATGTTTATATATAAGTTTTTGACTTAAATTAATGAAATAGTTCACATATTAAACTAGCCCTTAAAAGCATTAGGCTTCTCTCTTCTTTTCTTCTTTTTAAGGCTTGACAAATCCTAAGTTTCTTCTCATAGAACCATATCATGCATCAATTTTCATATCTTCTGCCTTTTAAATATCTTTATAAAGTCTCTTTTTTACTCAATGAACTGTCTGCTGCTTTCTATCTATGAACCTTAGCATGCTCTTTCATAAGATATATCCCAGTTATAGATTTTCCTACAAAGTTATATATCAAAGCTTGCTTGAAAGATAAGGATTCTACTTTAGTTCTTTGAGCCAAGCTGAGCTTATTAGAATGTCTTCAGGAGAGATACACAATATCGTACTTTATTGTACCAAGAACACCAAAGAATAAGATTCCTTCTGGAAGCTTATTAGAAAGATGTTTCTTGGTAGGAAGGTAAACATCCATTTCTTCATCTTTCATGGCATCCTCAAAAAAATTAGTAGCTGAAATCTCAGACCTTTTATCGTTGGAAGGAATAAATCAACTGTAAATATGTAATCATCATGTAATCTTACCATGAAAGTCAGGCATCGATAGAGTTCCTCTTTACTTCTGAATCTTGAGAACATCTCTTAAGCCTCAACTCTTTTCATTTGATCATTAAATGATTCCATTCTTGATTCTTCTCTTGTAAAGAATTTCAAACTTTAATAAACTTCTATATCCTTTTGTTTAAAAACTTACTACTAAATATGGGGATTTTATAGAAGGTCAACCTGGTAAAGATACATGGAGAAAGTTTAAAGAAGCTGTAACAAACTGCAGAGATAGATCTCCATTTTTGTTAATTAAGTTCCATTAATTTAGTTCCATTCATTTAATACTAATTTGTTTAAAATTAATAAGTACTGGCACTTAATTAGTTAATTTTTATTGGTACCAATTTAATAGTACCAAACTTAATTAGTACCTAGTTTAAATTAAGGAGGTTTAATGGAACAATTTCAATCTGGTCCAAAACCAAATTAGTACCAGTACCAATTTGAATTTTATCTAAGTTGGTGCCAAAATCAAAATTATTAAGTATGAATTTAGATTATTTATAGTTATAAATTAAGTATAAATATAATATCTAATAACTCAAAATCAACCATTATCGCTGTAGTGCCAACTTCAAATGCATAGTTGCTATCTAGAGAAGTTATTAGAGCTTTATAATATAAATTTAAATTTGAATTTAAACATGGCAGAAATGGATAATCATAGCTTAATTTTGACACCACGAAAATTCATGAAATCATATATGTAATGAGGAAGCATAACCAAGACCTTTTGAAGTATAGATATTTCTCATTGAAGTATAAAACTAAAAGGCGATAGCAGAGATAGGACTTTAAACATAGATTGAATATGTTGAGGAGATAAAAGAACATCAACCAATTGAAAAGGAAAAAAAAATTGAACGTAATGATTGTTAAAATTTCTTCTCAATTAAGAAAAGTTTAATAAGGCATATTAAAGAACTTCATTCGGGTAAAGCAAAGATTTATTTCAAGCATGATAAGGTGGATGGTAGGTATTAGTGCATGAAGTCTTAAATTCTCTCAACTAAAGTTAAAAGACGCTTGCAGAAACATCATTTAAGCGAGTTTTAAATGTAAGCTTAAGACGCTTAAAAACTTAAAAACTAATAACTGCCAAGAAAAAGACAAATATTCTTGATCTTAAAGAGAGTAATAGCAAGAGAAGCTTAAGTGGAGTGGTAGAAACGATATGAGTCAATAAATCAATCTGCATGCAATACGTTTTTAGCTTGTTTTTAAGAGAGAGCTCTGTATATTCCAGCTTTAAATGATCTTAGTAGTTGTATAGAAAACTACTTGAATATAAACGTGCCTTGTAAGGCATAACTCATGGTAGTTGATGAGTATTTATACAAGGTATATCCTTTCAGCTATCTTATTATGAATGAGCAGTATCAGAATGAATTTGCTAACGAATATATAGTTCTTAGAGAGGCTTTAAAAAGAGATTGCAAGAACTTGCTTAAGCTTGACGGTGTTGTTTTAGGCTTTGGTTTAATCACTAAGGCTAAAGAAATATTAAATGATTTTACAGACTATCTATATCAAAACAGATACTGATATGATTAAGGGTGTCTAGGAATTAAATGAACTTGGATATTATCATAGATATATAAAGCCTTAAAATATTATGCAGAACCTCTGTCCTTTAGAAGTTGTATTTATCGTTTTCAATTTGAGCCTTAAGAATAGAGATTGTAACATTTGCAAATGTTCCTGAGATACCTGGTTACTTCCCAATTAGATAGAAGTGGACCAATGGCTCAGTTTAATGGGATGTATGGGTAAGGTATGTTGCTGCTATTTATATTGGAAAGTGATATAGAAAGTATGACTTACTTTGGTAATAAGCAGGAAAAACAATTTATTAGATTAGCTTAGAAACAAATAAAAGAGGAAGATGTATGCGAACAAATAAAAACTATAGTAGAGATGATAATCGTAAGATCTCACTCCTATCCTAGAAAATATTTAGTTGACATAATTGAACCACTAAAGAAAGCAAGATTCATATGATACAACAAAACATAGGCAGACTCAATAATTTTGAGTTCATATGAAATTATCTCCTGAATAACCTTAATCATTCGATAAATTTACATTAAATATTCCTATATATAAACCTTCGTTTTCTCTACTAACCCCAATAAGACCTCAACTATAGAATACAAATCAAAGCACTTATAAACCTCATTAAGTGATTTTGGGGTTTTGAATGGAATTTAATGAATTTTGTCTTAATTCCTTAATAAATTATCAAGCAAGCAAAAATTTAAATGAGAGAAGTTATAAGAATAAGGTGATATAGGAAAAATTAAATGCAGTTCTATAATCCTAGAAAATAGAATAGATTTAAGTTTTGTTAAAGCAAAATATTGTGAATAATTTAAAACAATATAGATTTTCATATAAATAAGACAAGATGAGAGTAAATTTCAAATTAAGAATTAAAAAATTTTTAAAAGAATCATTAACATTTATATTACTGAAGAAAGAGTTAATCTTAAAGCTATCCATACATATACACATAAAGCTTTCATATTAGAATTTATGGAAAATCATTCGTCGTTATTCATGTATAAGTGAATTTTTTAGTGGGAATTCCCATTCACGTTTTAAAGGTGACGTCCTAAATTTCCACTCTAAGTGAAAGTTTTCTGGCAAAAAGGTTATTTAAAGAGTCTCAAACCAGTGTGCTTCCTAAAATGCTGTCTCTAATTGCAGCTCTTTTTGAATACGATCATGCAATCCGATACTTGAATTTGAAATAGACCTTGACTCTCTGAGTGTCAGGGTTTTTCACACAAATGGCTTGATGCAACTATTTAGGGATACCTTTAAAGTCTTATTCTTGTTCCTTCCTGAATCTTCGAGTTCTATCAACTTATCCAAAATGGATTAATTTTAGTCAAAATTGGACTGAAAACTTATGACTCTCATCTTCATCATGAATATTTTGCAGATCTAATTCTGCGTTTGAAATGTGCTGATCGAAATTAGGTCAAATTTTTTGAAAATTGAAATTAATAAATTTTCCAAAAAATTGGAAAAATTAGTTTATATTTACTTTATTAATCATTAAATTAATTCCTTTTAAGATTAAAGCTTAATGGAGTGTATTAAATTCTTTTTTTTTATGGTCTTCACTCTATTTTATTATA
>ARYC01001059.1:0-15392 GCA_000711775.1 Oxytricha trifallax | reverse complement strand
TCATTTTTATTATTAATTATTGGAAAACTAAAAAATATTTTAATTTAATTTTATTTTTATTTTTTTAATAACTTATTTTAATTGATTATTACTATCATAGATTTTGTTTTAAAGTTAAATTTATTTGATTTTATTTAATAAAATATTTTAGAGTTTGATTCTTAAACTTAATTATATAAATCAAGGAAAAATCGTGATAACATAAAAAAATAATAAATTATCTATTTTATATATATATATATATATATAAGTTTAGTATAATCTAAGACTTCTTAATCTTAAATGTTTGTTTAAACGCTATTAATCTCAAACTATTGTTTTAATTGCGAATCCTAGATTTTATCGAAGCATGGTAAACTTAACAGTTTTTGAATAGAATTTTCATTATGATAATTTGAAATATTTGACGGTCCTAAAATATAAAATACTATTTAAATATTATCAAAATGAGATTAATTTATGTTTTATGAGTATGCAATTTAAAATTCATAATAAATTCCTACTTTAAAAAGTTGGCTTTCATATTTGGTAACAGACTTTTAAAATTTTGAGGATCCAATAGAGTCCTCTAATTCCTCTTGTAATTTATTATAATTCTGGGATAATGGACTATCGCTTTTATCTTTCTTAATTGCTTTGGTCTTTTAAAATTAAAAAACAAGGATTTCTTTAAAGGGTTTTGGGGGCATAATTGATCAAATTTTGTGGGAAAAGTTTCGTGGCAAGCATATTTTATATATAAATTTCATTTATGTTTCATGCAATCAAATATATATTTATATTTAATCTTAATAATTGTTTAAGGTTGATATTTTATAGATTCTAAACCATATTTAAGAAAATTATGGGAAATTAATGTTTTGTATTTTATTATTATTAGATATTTAAATATAATTAAAAATTAAATAAAAAATAATCATATCTACCTAAAATCAAAATGCATTTCAAGATAAAATAATTTATGTTTAAAGATATAAATATTTAAAATTTTCATCAGAAATATAATAATATATATTAAATCTCAAATAATTCAAATCAATAGAATTGTTATTTATTGTTAGAAACGAAAAACAGAAATTTTTTTAAATGCCATGAAAATTCCATAAATATTTTAATCACAAGACGACCCACCATATTTGAATCGAACAATGTAAATAAATAAAATATCTTTGTTCTTGTTCAGGTGTCTAATTTACTATTTCAATTTTTTTATTCTTATAGCAAGCTTTCTAAATTCCGAAAGCTTATCTCTGTTATTTAGAATTCCATAATATTACTTAAAAGTATACAATTTTTTTAAATGAAACTGTTTTTTAAATAAATAAATCTCAATAATCTACTTGCATTTCATTTTAAAACTAATTATCATCTAAAAATTAAAAATGAGATTATAATTCTTTTTATTAGATCATAAATAAGATACATTATATATATTTATAACTTAATTATTGTTTTACATCTAAGCTGCACCTTAGATAATTTGAGTATATAGTAGTAGATAGATTATTAGGAAATTGCGTAGCAATAAATCACGAAAAAAACTTAACTTTTTTAAAGATTTATAAAATATAACAATATTAGTAAATTTTAATATAAAGTAATGTTTAAATGTACTTAAAATTTATTAAAGACTATATTATAATTTTTTAATACTGTAATTAATGAATTTAATTTAAGTTTTATTAAAATATCCTTGAGTGTCATTAAAGAAAGTAAAAAATTGAAAAATGAGGTATACTTTAAAAAAAATTGATTATTACTTTCAAATATTGTTCTGTTATTATAAATTCTTTCGTACATAAAATATTTAAATTCTTAATGTAAATTTTCGTTAAAATATTTTTTTAGTAAGCTAATGTTTCTGTTTTTAAATAAAAATAAATGCCTATTAAACTACATATACTTGATCTGTCTTCTATATACATTTCATTTGCTGAACTACACAATAAATAATAAAAAAGTGTTAATGGATATAGTTTGAAAGTGAAAAGAGATGGTTTCTAAGTTTTTAAACATGAACCGTAAAAAATATTATTCTTAAAACATAATAACTAATTTACACTTATAATTTAGTTATTTGAATGCAAAAAAATAAATGTAAATTAACCATTTGATATAACCTCTAAACTAAAATTATTTTTAAAAATAAATAATTTTCACAAAATATCTTAAAAGGGTTTTGGGGTTTGAATATTTTGCTATGGATTCGAGCAGAATTAAACAACTTAAGAATTTTAAATACTCTAGTGTTCTACTTAATTTTGGAGCTACTATAAATTATTTTTAGGATTCAGCTTAGATAATTTTTAGAGATCATTTTGTCATGCATGCAATAGTCAAAAATTATTATAATCCTAATACGATGAATAATTATGAAATAAAATCTAAAATTTAATTTATTTTTTAAATATAAATAAAATATTAATGCAGGTTTGATGTCGAGAGCAGGTTCAGCTGTGTTTACTATGATTCATATAATAACAAATAAAATATAATTATTGTGATCCTTGGTATTACTAAAACTATTATTTATTCCACCCTTCCAAATTTATAATAAAAATATAAATATTTAATATATAATATTAAATTGAAAGAAGTAAAGCTTTGGTTCGCTAGTTGATTAGAAGATGATTAAGTCTAGTATCCCTGTGTTAAATTTTATATTAATTTAATAAATATTTCGATTAAAATAGAAATGTATATACTTATTTCATAGAAAAAATATTAAACGGTAATTATTTCAAAGATTTATTATTATTACTAGAAAAATATAGAAAATCTACTTTGATTTATATTAAACACTTTGTAAAAAAAAATAAGATAAGATTAGGTATATTCCTTTCTATAAGAACTATTGTTAAATTCCTAAACTAAAATAAATGTAATACATAATTGATCAATTTTTAAAGTTTTTTTTAATGAGATTTTTTTTGTCATTAACTTTAATTATATTGAACATTAATTGAATATATTAGTTAAGTAAAAACATCATTAAAAATAAATTTGTTATAATATATTTATTTTCTACAGTTAAATTTGAAGATTATTAGCGTAAAAGCTCAAAAGTCTATCGAGAATTATTGAGGTCTTAGCAAAAAAATATTTAATTTAATAATTATAATAAAATAATACTTCTTAAAATTTAAATTATTTTAATTTATAGCAGTTTAAATTCATAGAGTTTATGTGAAATATTAATTAATTGATTATGTTTATAACTCTTATCTAAGTTTAAAATGCTAAATATTAATAATCTCAGAGATATTTATATTTAGAGTATTATAAAATAATATTATCACACACAAAAATAATTTTGATTAAATATTATTACTGCATTATATTTTTAAAAGTTTTGTAAGCTTATATTAATTATTAATTTTGAAATTGTTACCACTAATCATGCCTCACCACAACTATTATTTATTTAATTATTTTATAGGGCAATAATTTATCTAAAATCTTCATAAAATCTATAAAGTAAATTTCCATTTATAAATTAAATTTTTTTATTTTAAAAAAATGAAAAATTTCAAATATTAATATTTAATAACATTTTTATTTTTCATAAATTTCATTTAATTAAAAATGAGCGAAATTATTAAAATTACCCTATTTAAGCACATTATTTTAATTAATTTAAATTAATAAAAATAAAACGAATATGCAATTGCTTCCTTTTTAAGAATAAACTGAATTAATTTATTCTTATCTAACGATTTCACACGCCATACTACTTATTAGTTTATAATACTATGTAATTATGACATGAGATGTGTTAATAATTAAAATAATGTGATATTATTAAAAATTCAGTAAAAATCCAGTAAGTATAATTAATTAAAAAAATATGAGTGCCAATAATAAAGCAAACGCTGATGGATAAGCCAGAAATACTCAACATACTTCAGGTAAAAATGGATAAAGAAAAAAAACCTTAGAGTAGAATTAACTTGAAGGTTTATAAATTGTGAACGCTAAGTAAAATAGATTATATAGAAAATTAAAAATGTTTGAATTAAAACTTTAATCCACAAATTCAAGAAAGTTATTATGATATTTTTTTTTAAAAGTAATCTCCTGTGAGAGAGAATAAAATTAAAAATAATGTTCAAAGACAGAATTAATAAAAAAATGTAATTTCAAAGGCTGCATAAGTTTAGGAAAATAATATTGTCAATAAAGATGACGAGGAGAAAAAAAGATTAGCAGCTGAGGCTAGAAAATAAAAATTGAAAAATTTAAAGATAAGGGCAATCTCTGGTTCCTGCATTTAAAATTAATATTTGTAACTTTTAAATTTAATTTAAGAAATCAATTCATTTATTTATTAATATGATAAAATAAATTTATTGATTCTCTCTTTTCTTGCATTAATTATAACAATGGGATACTTCAAATAAATTTATAAAGTCATTAACTTATTTATTGTACTTAGTATTATTGAAACTATTATTTATTCAATCCTTCTAAATTACTTAAAATAAATAATAAAACGAATTTTAATAAATTTTAGGGGAGCAATTTCTTGATTTGATAGTTTAATTAAGAATTTATTTCTAAAATCCATATGTATATAATGATTTTAAATCTTAAATCATATGATATTTGGAAAAAAAATAATTTTAAATCTATAATAAATTATAATATAAAATTCTTACTTAAATGCTTTTACACAAGCTTGTTTAATGAGAGTTATATAATATTTCATGCAGAGACAAATTCAACTTTTTTACTTTATAAAAAGATTTGAATCAATTATACATTAATTGCTTTTTTTTTAAATCAATAAATAAGTTGATTATAAACTCTCCATTATTTTGATTTAATATTTAATTAAAATTCTCAAATAATTACTTATTACTTAACTAAAACAAGCCATCATTTTCTAAAAATTTAAGGAATATTACAATTAAATTATTATCTCTAGAATATTAAAAATATAATATCTATTAGTAAAACGCTATTTCCTTATAATTCATATAAAATAAATATGCAATTGTATTTTTATATGCTTAAATCATATTAAATTTTAGTAAACTAATAATTTGGCACATTAATATGTTGTACATATATATCAGATTCTTATAATAGGTAGAGTTTAGGAGTGTAATTCGAGAAATTAAAATAATGTGATATTATTATAAAATCAGTAAAAATCCAGTAAGTATAATTAATTAATAAAAATATGAGTGCCAATAATAAAGCAAACGCAAATGGATAAGCCAAAAACCCTCAAAACACTTCAGGTAAAAATGGGTAGAGAAAGAAGACTTTGGAATAGAATTAACTTGAAGGATTATCCATTGTGGGTTCATAGCAAATTATTTTTATATATTTATATCTTATAATATTTGGATAGAGCGATAAAAACACATCTTTTAGGATGCACTTTTAAAATTTATTCTGGTATAATTAATCATCCTGTTAATATATCTATTGGAATAGTTGAAATGACTTTTAATTTTTGAGATATCTCACTTCTTAAGTAAAGTAATATAGAAATAAAATAAAAAAATAAAACAAAATGATAGTTAAGATTTTAAAATCAAAACATTTGATGATTTAATTTTAAAGAGTTTCTTATCCTAAGCATTGCTGGTGTAAAAAAGATTATCTTTTCATCAGGAGTTATTAAGCTATGGTCACTGAAACAAGAAAACTCAAATATTCTAATAATTTATAATTTTGCTTATAAAATTTATATAATGATGTGTTTAAGATTTCTTTTTCAAAAATTTAAAAAAAGTAAAAGGTATTGATGTTTCGGTGACTAATGATTTAAAATTACTGATAGGAAATTAATTTTTTTACATCTTATTAATGCTTTGCTTAAGAGTATAATTCAAATTACTTTATTAAATTATTTTTATTTTAAAAACTTAGCCGTTTTTTTTCCCAAAGAATATAATTTTTTATTAATTGAGAGTTATTGCAAATATTAAAAACAGGTTCTTCTATTCCCAAAGTTAAATAGTAAGAATGAAAAATTTTATCAGAATAATTTTTTTAAGTACATCCAAGCGGATGAATTTTTATTTATTTCTATTATAATATCCGAGTTTAAATTTTATTATAAATTGATAAGCAAAATCCTGTTAGAGGTAGTCAAAGTTAAAATGATGTTCAAAGACAGAATAAACCAAACAATGTGATTTCAAAAGCTGCATAAGTTTAGGAAAATAAGATTGTCAATAAAGAGGATGAGGAGAAAAAAAGATTAGCTGCAGAAGCTAGAAAATAAAAACTGCAAAATTTAAAGATTAGAGCCATCTCTGCCACTTGTATTTACAAATTAATAAGAATACATCTATAAAATATACTATAAGAGAGTAGATATGTTTTACTCAAATCTAATTAAATTTATTGATTCTCTCTTTTCTGGCATTAATTATAACAATGGGACACTTTAGAAATTAAAAAGTTTTAATTATTTATAATTTATACTTCTATCTTTCATTTGGAGTGATAATCATGATTATTGTAATGTACTATGAAATATTGAATGTTACAGATGACTTGGAACTACGCAAATAGACGAGATTTTTATTTATATTAAAAATAATTTATGATTAAATTTATTTGTGAAATGCTATGTTTTAAGATTTTCTGTATTCCTCATGCTCAACATTAAAAAATATTATTTATTTGGCTATTGTAAGACTATTAATGAGTTTAAAAATTAAATTAAAATTAATGATTAATTTCAGATAACTTGAATGAATCAATTAATATGGATATAATTCAGACTTTGCTCTTTTTTCTAAAAAATTGCAATATAAAAAAAATTAAATTTTAGTATTCATTTTGACATAAAAATCATAAAAATAAATATTTCAAAGCTACATTCATTTATTTGCTAATTAAAAATTAATTATTATAAAACTTAAAATTGTCAAATGAGGTTTATTTTCCATTTAATTTTAAAATTTTGCAAAACTTACTGACATTATTTTGTTACTATTAGTTTTTTTAATTAAATTTCCAAAACTTAATTACAATTCAACATTATAAAATTACCGTGTCTCTATATATGTTCCTCCCTCAAAAAGTGCTAAAAAGGACTCTTTTAGATTAGTATTTCGGGGAAAAGTCATGGATAGACTTAATAATCTTTGAATACTTTATATAAATAATACACAAAATTAGATAATATTTATTATACAGAAATTAGGCTAGAAATTACAGCAAACTAATTTTATTAAAATTTAGTATTGTAATATATACATAAGAAAATTTTAAAGTTTAATTGCTAAGCTTATGAAAAATTATAAATTAAATATAATGTGCTTACTCGATGTATTCTCGAAGATATAAATAAGATATTTGATAAGATATTTTTTATTAAATCTACAATAAATTTAAAAAAAAGGCATTTAACTAGAAAATACTAATTCTTTTATTGAATCATAAAATTGTCATATATTATAATTAAGGGTGAAAAAAAGAATCATCCTTAAAATTATAGCATTTTCTAAAAAGATTAATTTTGATGTTTAATTTTTCTTCAAGAGTTATTAGAATTATACCTATTAATTTTTTAAATTATATATAAATTTTTCTTTGATAACACCCATAACTAAAAATACAGAATAACTTAAATATAAAATACCATTTTCTAATCTGCTTTTTACTTGAAGTTGCCATTGCGATTGGAATCGTGATTAACTTAATAGTGCATGGCAATTTTAAGTATCAAGTGAAGGCCTGGGGCAAGTCATTCCTGCTTTCATACTTGCTTGCCTTTGCTGGATGTTGTACAGTATATCTCAATTATCAAGGAATTTTCTGGTTCTTGTTTCCAGTTCTCTCTGTCACTATCAACGACTATATAAATCTAATTTCCATTTAAATTATAGATCATATTTTTAAAGAGAATTTAAATATATTTTTGACATTTCCGCATATCTAGTAGGAATATTAATTTATTTATATTATGGTTTAAGTAAAATTTCATTGACTATAGCTAAATTATAACTAGCTTATATATAGATTAAAATAATTATTATCATTATTTAATCATTAAATGTAATTTTATAAAAATTTATATTTAGCATTTAAAATTTTAATATCGATGGGTAAAACTCCCTTGATAAAGATATCCCCAAAGAAGACTCAGGAAGGATTAAAAACTAAAAAAATATAAATAGGGATTTTACTATTATAAGTTAAAATAATTGGGCAATTAATTGAATAAAATTTGTTTATATATTATTATACATTAAACTTGTAAAGTTATTAACTAAGTTATCTCCCTCCCTCCCCTAAACTAACTATTTTTAGATTTCTATTAATTCAAAAAGCAAAAAACTTTTATATCAGTATATTCTAATTTGAATTGAAAATAAATAGCTCATTTCTTATTTTTGGGGTTCTATATTCATAGGTGGTGCAGTGGGCTCTTTTATAGTTTGCTTTATAATGAGCAGCTAAATCTCAAACAGTTACATGATGATCTGCCCTCAAACAGATCACGGCCTGTAAATTTTCTAGAGAATGACTTGTGACATCCCAGAGGTATTTGTTTCGCATTTAAATATAGCTTTTATTGGAAAACTGTATATAAAATAATTATATAGTAAGAATTAAAAATTCACACAGGAGGGAGATATTTTTGGGACCTCTCGGTTCTTTTTCAATGAACATTTCTTAAATACAGTTTCACGCACTGGTAATCTCATTATTTACCTCCTTGATTGCTCCATTCGGTGGTTTCATGGCTAGCGGCTTCAAGAGAGCTTAAAAATAAATAATTTAAAATATACATCTTTAATTCATTATGATTAATTAGTATTTTTATCATTAGCATTTAAAATTAAGGATTTCGCAGACACTATCCCAGGTCACGGTGGTTTCACAGATAGATTCGATTGCAAGATTATGACTATTTTATTAATTACACAATATTGTATCATTAAATGACTTTATTTATAATTATACCATGTATTTATTTCATTTAAATTCTATGGTGTTTATATACTTCTATCACACACAAATTATATAGAGGTCCACTTTGAGCTTGGAGCTTGCATTCTAATCTTATCAAATGATGGAAAGTTAGGACAAACAGAATTTTGTTAATATTCTTTCAACCATGATTGGTAACAACACTATTGTAAGAATAAATATGACTAATTTATTTTACCAATATAAATATGTAGTGATGTTATTATACAAATGTTATAGGATAATATGAGTCACTGAATATCTGTAAACTACTGAGTTAACATTATGGAATTTAAATAACAAATTAAACAGACATTTGCACTCATTTTTCTTGAATTACGTAAAATTAAAAGTAAATAATGATTTTTAAGAGAATATTGTTTTCAATTTAAATTAATATTGACTAAAATTTTACTCACTTATTAAGTCTTATTTAAAAAAATATACTAGTTTTTTTTAAAAAAAGGTATATTCAAATATAAAGGTATTCATTTAATATGGGAATAAATAATTAAATTAACAATTGGATTTTGTTTATAGTTATTTCCTAACTTTCTAAGATTTTTGATTTGAGGTTAATATATATTTACTATTATTCATGCGCTATTTAATTGAAGATATTAAATTGAATAATTTATATTTAATATATTAATTACATTTCTTATGATTATCTTGCTAGAATTTAGAAAGACATTCTTTAAAATTGGCTGATCTACTAATTTAGATCAAATTATTATAATTATATGAAGTTTAAATCTCAAAATATAAAAATTATGAGTTTTTTAATTTTATATGAATATTTTGATCATAGAATGCTATAAAACTTTATTTAAGTGCACAATAGCATACATTAAATCAACTTAACAATAAAAATACAATTATATACAAATTCTCCAATAATAAATACTTTTAGCAATAATATAACTCATTCATTGTGAGTATTTATGTTTTTTATTTCATTCCTCCTCTTCATCATCTTTAGGAAGTTCTTCATTTACAAAGAGTTCTTGCTTTTCAAGTTCTGTCAAAGAATTTGAATCCTCGTCAAGTATGAATAAATGCAAAATTCATTGGAAAATTAAATTTATTTATTAAAGGAAATTTACTATGTAAATTGCTTTATAAGATTCTTATATTTAATTGTTTATATAAAAATCAATAAGTTATAATAAATTGTTTATTTCATTGTAAAATGAAAATTTTTAAAACTAAATATATTATTTTCCCAATTCTAAATTTGAATTAATGATTTAGAAAACTTAATTAATTATATTATTTAATTGTTGTTTTAGTTTCAATTATTTTTATATTGCAATCTTAAGGTTTAAAATAATAAATATTTAAAATGGATTAAGTGAGTTTTAAAGATAAATATAGAATATTTATTAATTATGTTAAAATAATTAAATTGCTAGCAATATGCTATTCTCATAGTCTTTTGAATTGAGAATTTTCTCATGATTGCTTTTCTATGATTTTTGAGAAGTATTTGAGCTACCGGCTATATTCTTTTTAAATTCCCTGAATTCTTTAAGGATTTCTTATTACGTCTCCATTAACAAACTTACTTCTTAATTAATCTCTTCAACATCTTTAGTAACAAGTTCTACCTCATTTACCGGAAAAAATAGAAATATTCAAATTTTAATATAATAATAAAGAATTATTATATTACAGAGAGTTTATTTTTTTAAAATAAGATTGTAGTCTTCGTACATACCTCTTACTCTTTTTGAAATCTATTTTAAAGTAAAAATATTCTTTCTGAAGTCTCTGAATACTATTGCAAGTTACTGTGCATCTAAGTCATCTTTCTATCTTTCAATTTGTATAAAAAAATTAATAATAATTAATCATGTTCAGAAATTTTAATGATTTCAATTTTCTGCCTTTATGCGCTAAGAATCACAGACACCGCATTGGCTCTTATAACATCTTTATAAGCAAGTTTGCACATAATCTCATAACTTTTACTTTCCTGTCTCTTAAATTCAAGGAGATTGTTCAATGTTACCACCATAATTGCTGTGATAAAGACTCCCCATAGACATGCCATAATTCCTATAATTCTTCCAAAGTTAGATATTGGGAAATAATCTCCATAGCCTACTGTTGCCATTGTGATTATAATACACCATATGCAATTCACTAGGTTGTTAAAGTTGAAGCCAGATATAAGAATAACAAAATAAATACATATATGGGTATCAAGGGTCTCTCGAACATCCTCATGCAATAACCACAAATGATGAGTGGGATAAAAAGTGAAGCTACAATAAAAGAGTATGGTCTGTCATTTTTCCAGCATTTCAATGCGTACATAAAATTAGCATTTGTGCCGTTTATATGACAAAGTCTTTGCATTCTTGAATTACGATATCTACTGAAGGAAAGCACAAATCTTATTAACACAAACAATCTGATAATCAAAGCACTTGATAGAAGCAGGATGTTTACGTTCAACTCAACTTAAAATTAAAAAATAATAGTGATTTATTCTTAAAAACTTATGCATCCCGGTCAGTGTAGACTTCAGTGAAATATTCATATTCAAGGCCTGGATATGGGGAGATAAGCACTGCTATGATCTCTAAAATCATAGATTAGTAGTACTTAGTAGTAATCAGATTATCAAGTGTCAACAGAAGCTTCTTTTAGATCTGCCATTTTAATATTGTAGAAATACACCTAATTAGCATTCGAAAATAAATAAATATTGATATTTGAGCATTATAAAATATATTGATAATTTGAGATCGCACTACTTTTAGCAGGGTACATTAAATAAAAATAGGAATTACTCTTTTTATTAATTTTATAAAAGATATAAAATTCAACTTGTATTTGCATTTGTTTTTTTATTTATGTTACGAAATTATATAATTGAAATGACTATTAGTATATCATATTATATTTTTAGCGCTCTCCAAGATAAATACTATAGCAAAGATAAAAAAATATTCATAAAATTTAATAGTTTTCTATCTAAAATATAATTATACTATATTAAAATGTACCTTGAAACAATTGAGACACAAGTACTAATTGTGCAAAAAAGATTAATCCAAAGAAGGACAGTGAATTAAACTTTTCTAGACTCTTCATATTAAAATACTAATTTTTGAAATTAAAATATAAAAATATTTTCTAAATTTTATTTAAACCACTGACTCATTTATCGTTCCAGCAGTGGTATGATTAAATCTGAGTTCGTATTCGACTAAAGATACTCCAATTCCAATCCAACAAAAGAAAAATGTCGAAAATTCCAAATATTTAATCTTATTGTAGTAATCATTTGTCAACTACACATTCTCCATTAGATTAATTTTAATGCATCAATTTTGTGAGAAATTTTAATCTATAAATACTAAATAATAATAAATTCCATTTCATCTATGTCGTCTGGAGGGAGCATCCCATGTTCTCTGAGAATATCCTCTGTTTTGTCACTCTTTTTCGAATTTGTTTTGAATATGTTTACGATGTGTTGGGCACGAGCGTTAGGCTACGGTAATTTTCCATCTTACAAGAATTTTTCCCTTGCACTTATCCTTGGAGTGAAATAAAAATAATTAAAATTGTTCTATTATTTATGTGGAAAAATACATAAAAGATACTCCTAACAATAATTTGTAGAGAAAATTTAAAAATCATTGTGATCCTTAGATTTAATTAATAATAATAATATTTAAAACTTTAAAAACATATAAAAAATAATATTTTGAGCGGAGTGCCTTAATTCATATAAAGGATTATTTTAATTTTAAATAAAATCGTTTAAACATTTATTAAATGATTTTTTTATTAATTCATTGCTGGTGTTCCAGAACTTGAAGATCTACCTAAGTTTAAACCGATAGTTTTCATTTTTTAAATTCTTCTTTTTATTATAATAATTATTGTTATAAACTGCTTAGTTTAAGGATGAGGAGTAGATAAGGGTTTTATGAAGATTGCTTAGAAGTTTATTTAATATTTTTAGACCTTTTTTTAATTAATTCTAAAATAAAATTAGTTTAGGAATTATATAATTTTATTAAATTTATTTTAACGGAACTGTTTCTTTTGTCTAATTATAATTAAAAAAGGCTTTTTTCATATTATATTAATTTTTATTCAAATAATAAAAAGATAGATTTATAATTTAATAACTAAATGAAGCCTTTTACCATTAAAAATATTAATTTTAAATGAATCTAAATTCCTTTATTGAATTTATATGAGTAATATTATTACAATAGAATCTATAATTATATAAACTCCTCAAATAATCATATTTTTTTCGAAAAACAGAATCATAATTTATTCAGAATTATTTTCATACTTTCTATCAAAGGATTTCAGATAAGAACGTTGTGAAAATCATTTTAAAGATATATAAAAAATAAAAATAATTAACTTACGAATGAAATTAAGAAAGTTTTGGAATGAAAAACTTATTGAACCTTACTATTTTGATTAGTGTGATTTTATAATTTATAGTTTTTCTAAAAATTTAAAAGATTTTTATTGTTTTTAAAGGGTTTTTCAATAGTTATTTGGAACAAAGAGTTCTTTGCGTTACTTTTCAGAAAGATCTATATCACTAAGGTCTTCACTTCAATTTATAAATAAAACAATTTATTTAAACTTTCTAGTATGCTGTTAGTATTGTTTATATCATCGTGAGTTGCTTATTTTTAAATATTACCAATATTATAAAATATATTTGTATATAAATTCTTTGCTTAAGATGAATTATTAGTCTTGGAAGCTTCAGAGCCAGTAATTTCTCTCTAAAATTCTTTAAAATCTTTGAATATTTAAGCCTAAACTTCCAGAATTAAATTTACTTCTTGATTAAGTTCCTCAACGTCTTTAGTCACAAGCTCCACTTCATTATAATCTTCATAAAGCCCTCTTATCTTTTTAGAAATTTGCTTTAAAGAAAAGACGTTCTTTTTGAAATCTCTAAAGACCACTGAGAGATTTGAGATGTTTAAATCGTCTTTCTGTCTGGCCATCTTTTATTTTTAAGCACTTAAAATTACTGAGACTGCATTCGCTCTCAGCATATCTTTGTATGCAAGCTTACACAAAATCTCATAACTTTTACTTTCTTGTCTCTTAAATTCAAGCAGATTGTTCAATGTAACCACCATTATTGCTGTTATAAACACTCCCCAAAGACATGCCATGATTCCTATAATTCTTCCAAAGTTAGATATTGGGAAATAATCTCCATAGCCAACTGTTGCCATTGTGATTATAATGCACCATATGCAGTTGCCTAAGTCATCGAAATTAAACATTGATGTTGCCATTTAAAAAAATAATTAAAAAAATTTCTAAAATTAGCATGTTAAGACCTATTATACTTAATAATTTGTATATTAGAGGCCTCTCAAACATTCTCAATCCATATCCACATATAATCAAAGGTATTACCAATGAAAAAGAGATAAATATATATGGTTGATCATTCTTCATGCATTTAAGTGCAAACATAAAATTGGCGTTTGTACCATTTATATGACATAATCTTTACATTCTAGAGTTTCTGTAACTAGTGAAAGACAATATAAATCTTATCGCTAGATAAAGCCTTATAATCAATGCACAGCATAATTTAAAAATTGCTTGTAAAAAAATTTATTTAAAAATTTGCATTATAAATTGGTTTTGAATGAAAATATAGAATAATAAAAGAACATTGACGTTTAGCTCATTAGTAATATCTCTATCTATATATACTTCTGTAATTGTAGCATCCTGCAAACCTGGATATGGAGATAATGCTACGCTTATAAGCTCAAGAATATTAAATAACAATAAAAGATTAAGAAAAATTCTTTAATATTTTAGAATATAGGACTTGTATTATTTCGTAGTGAAGAGATCATCTAATGGGAGAAGAATCTTTTTAAGTATTTCCCATTTTATTATAAGCAAGTACCTTGATAAAATTGAGATTGCGGTCGAAATTGTGCAGAATAAGTTTATGCATAGCATTACCATGAGCTGCACTTATTTGGATTCTGTTAAAGTTCCTTTTGAGATTTAAAATAATTTATTAGGAATTATTATTTATAAGTTATCTTTTATAGAAATTTCAAAGATTGAAATATATCGTAACTCATATTCAACGATTGATACTCCAAGGCCTATCCATGCGAAAAAGAATCAAAACCCCAAAACCCTTTCAGTAGTTTGATTGAGTTTTTGATTGATAAAAGTAGACTATTATTGCATACTTTATTAGGGTTTTAAAAGGGTTTATGTAGGGGTTTAATGTTTAAATATTAGTAATTTAAGTGAGTATATGCGAGGTTTGGGGTCAGTTTATGACAGTGACTATATAGGTTTATTGTTTAAGTTGCGATATGGATGTGATGAATATAGTGAATAACTCAAGCCTGTTCTAAATTATACATCTATAGCAAGGCTACTTCATAAATCTCCTGCAA
>ARYC01001058.1:0-15692 GCA_000711775.1 Oxytricha trifallax | reverse complement strand
GATTAGTCACTATTGAAATCTTGAATGAATAAGAACCACACTAGGTCGTAGCCCAAACTCAAGAAGATACCAAAAACAAGAGCTCTGAATGACCACTTTTTAATCTTATCGGTATTTAAAATCATATAAATTCCAGCTGTACACACTGTCAAATTGATGAAGTCAGTTCTGAAGAATAGTACAAAGCAGGTCAGTATAGTGTAAATGCCTAATACTAGTTTGGTCAAAGTGAACCAAGGGACATGATCGAATCCCAGCTTATATGCAATATTCGATGAAATATTCTCGATGCTCTGGATGACTTTCTGTTCGTGCACCTTGATTTTTTTTTCATTTTATTTTACCATTTATTCTAGTTGGGATTTTGGCTGACCTCCCTCTTCTTCTTAATCTTCATCAGTTAATAAAATAAAAATCAATTAAAATCAATAATATGTATAATGCATTATCATAATTGTAATTTATGCAATTAGTTAAACTTAATAAATATATGATCCACGTTATTCTAGCAATAATTATTTTGGAATATCAGTCTCAATAGCCTCATCTTTCATAGTGTCAAGGAATCCAAATGGATTCTCAAGTTGCTTGACAAACTTCTCTATCATTTCCTTTTCTTCGATGTCCTTGCCAAGAGTTTCATCCCACTTGCTCAGATACTCATTGAAATACTGCACTCTTGAATATACCCAATGAAGCATCAGCCTAATTCTGCCCTGAGACTGTCTTCCGTTCTCATCAGTTAGATCAAACCAAGAATCGTGCTTCATTTGATCTCTAAGTCCTTGTAAGCTGACAAAGCACATGCCTTCGAAATCGTCATTACCAAAAGTGTCTTTGTCCATTACGGTTACTTTCAAGGCCTCACGTCCATTTATAATATCGAAGGTGAATGATTCATTCCACACGGGTGCCAGAGTGGCTTTCTTGTAATTGGTCTCAATTCTCTGATCTTCGATTTCCAAGACTACATAAGGATCTGAAGTTCCATCCATATCCATAGGTTTTAGATCTCTAGCCTCCACAACATGCACTGTCAGGATACTTCCGTGCATAATTCCGTATTCGTTTAATTGCTCAGAGGTCTAGATGAAAGTGTTAAAATATTTTATTTTAAGAAATTGTTTGATCTTTAATTACCTAAACACTCTTTAATTTTTAAGCCATTTCGTCTCTTTAGCGTTTATGATCTGCGATTTTCTTATAAACCTCATTAATTCTTTCGTTCAGTCTAGTTCTGGTTTCAAGATACTTTGTTACGAACTCCTCACTAAAGTATTTAGACAATATATTTGATTGGAACACTTGTTATTAATTAGGATTGGTAATGCGAAAATTTTCAGTTATCATATTTTGAAATTAAAATAAATAAATAGTTAATATAATTAAGAAGGAAAATATGTTCAAAAACACTTTCCAATCTGGCTTCTTGTCAATCTTGTATTCGATTGGGTAAGTATTATAATAACGTGTATTCTAAATGAAAGTATAGCTCAAAGCCATTGCAAATCTGGGACAAGTCAGTTAGAAATGGACACATCAAGAGAATCACTGACCCCGACATCCAGAGTTCAGTCCTCGAAATCATGGGCACTAACGTCTCCACGAATTACATAACTTGCCCTGCTGATGCAAACAAAACTCTCGGAATCAAACTGCCCTTCCTCGTTATGATCATTAAAAACGTAAGTCATCCCAAATTGTTTAAATGCGACTGTGTAGTTGAAAAAGTATTTCACTTTCGAAGTGCAGGTGCTCGACGACAAGAATGTGAGAAGAAGATTCAGAGCATCCAATTACCAGAGCACCACCAGAGTGAAACCCTTCATTTGCACAATGCCCATGAGGCTGGACGAGGGATGGAATTAAATTTAATTCAACTTGTCTGACTTCACGAGAAGAGCCTACGGAACAAACTATATTGAAACGCTCAGGTAATTTATTTCTTTTTTGTAACAAACATCTCAGAGTCCAAATACACGCCAACTGCAGAATCAGAAGAATATATTTCTCAGACAGACTCTACACCGAAGACGAGCTCCCTCCAGAATTCAAGCTCTTCTTGCCAGTTGCTGGAAAAACACAGCAAATGTGATGAATATATTAGCAAATAAATACTCTAAATTTTTATGATTATTGTGAAGATTATTGCAGAAATGTAAATAACTTATAACCAAATTAAATCTTAAAATATTGTAATTATATGTAATTTTTATATAAAATATAAAGATAATATAAAATAGATGGGTAGCTAAATGTTTTTGGAATTATATTTTGATTATTATTACCAAAATCATTGTTTAATTTTTAAATAAAGTTTATTGAAATGATTTAAACGCCTATTTTTTCTTATTTTACTAATTTTACCATATTCTACCTTCTATTATAATTATGCAAACTCAATTATACTTTACAAAAGTAAATATTTCAATAGATTTCATTTTATTTGTATAAATACATATTAATCAATATTTGTATAAAACTATATCAATAAAATGTGTATTCTAAATGTTTTTATCTATTTTATTTATCTGTAAATATCATTATAATTAAAAAGGGCTACTTATATAAAAATAAACAGATTTAACATATCTACGTAATATCAACTCATCTGTAAACATTTTCATATCAATAAACACTCCATTTATCAAAGATTTTCATAGTAAAATAAATCAAAGAACCGCAAATAAGAAATAATATTGTAAAAATGAGCACAACATCAATAATTGAACATCCAAATTAAAACATGAAAAATAATGTAGCCAGATTGCTATTTGGAGGCATATCTTGTATGACTGCAGCTACTTGCACAAATCCTGCTGATGTAGTTAAGGTAAGACTATAGATTTAGGGAGAGAAAGGTATGGCACTAAATTAAGCCTATAATAAACTATTAGGGAATTTAATATAGAAATCATATCGAATGAGTTCCTTGTAATATTGCTTTTAGCTAAGTTTAACATATTCAGAGCAGCTTATGTGATATTACAAAATGAAGGACTTCGTGGATTATATAAAGGTATTACTGCTTCATGGCTTAGAGAAGGTTCATATTCAGCTATAAGACTTGGTCTCTATGAACCATTTAAGGGACTTCTCGGTGAGACTGACCCTAAAAACACTCCTCTTTGGATCAAATTTGCAGCTGGATCAATGTCAGGTGGTGTAGGATCATTTTGTTTGAACTTATAATTTAATAAGTGATTTTACATTTTAATCATTCTTTGGCAATCCAGCTGATTTATTGAAGATAAGAATGTAAGCTTATGAGCAATCTCCATCCAAATCACTTGTCTGGCACTCTAAATAAATTTATGGATGTTTTGGAATTGGAGGGTTTTACAAAGGTTTATAAGCTGCCGTTATAAGAGCTATGATTCTTAATGCATGCTAACTTGGAACTTATAACTAATCAAAATTCATTTTTTGTGCATAAATTCTATATATAATAATTATACGATCATGTGAAACATGGGATATTGAGAATGAAATTATTGAGAGATGGGCCAATGTGTCATTTTGTAAGTAGTATATGTGCAGGAATTGTTATGGGACTTGCTACTTCACCAGTAGATGTTATCAAAAAACAAGATTATTGTAACAAAAAAAGTAATAATTCAATATACCTTTTAATTTTAAGGTCTATTTTTCTTATTAATCGATAATGAACTAATCAACAGGTAATTATTGCTAAGCATTTTTAATAAATAATTTATAGACACAGCATCTTCTCGTCACTATAATGGGTTCATAGACTGCTTAAAAGGCATTTACACAAACGAAGGTCTAAGAGGTTTCTACAAAGGGCTAACAGCATAGTGGGCAAGATTGGGACCTTTTACAATTGTTTAACTAATGGTATGGGAGAAACTTAGAAAATTGTATGGAATCTAAGCAATTTGAACATAGAAAAATAAATTGGCATAAATTTACCGAAATTTTTTATACTATCAAAATTAGAATGATTAATACTTTTACTTTAAAAGTGAATATACTTAATTAAACAAGCTTAACGTCAGATGTATTTAAAAATTTACTGCAATTAATCGAATTAATATTTTATCTCATATCAATTAGATAATTTTAATTTCATACTTTTTATTCTGCATCTGATGAATCTCTTAATCATAATTCCTTATGCTTATCTTTATCTAAATGTGGCTGTGAAGCACTCTTCCCCATTCTGCTTATCTATTTGCTATCTGAGTTTCTTGTCGAGAAGAAATTACTCTGAGTATTGCTAAGTTTCTTAGAAGCCTCATAATATCCGAAGTCACTTGGCAATCTGTAATTACCTGGTCCAGGGGTTCCCTTCATTGTTGAACCAAGAATATTAGTCTGGCGATCAAAGTGATAGTGAGAGCGACACATTGAACTTTAGAAGTTTGACACAAAATAAGAACCTGTTTTGTTCATTTCGATGTTTGGTTGATATGTACCTGGGCCTGGAACAGATCGTTTGCCTAATATTTAGATGTTATTAACATCAAAGACAAGCTTACCATTTATGTCCTTAAATCTCACTGAAGAGGGAGGATCGATTGAAGTAGCAGAAGAATTCTTAAACTTAGAATTAAAATAAAGACCTTTATCATTCAAAGCAGGCTTGGTGTCATACTACCCTGGTCCTGGCTATCCTTTGTAAGTTTGAGTATCTAGAATAAATAAAATTAATTAATTACAAGTTCATAACAAGAAATATCTAAATTACATACAAGGATTTTGGGTCTTGGGCCTCAATGTATATTTCAAAGCTTCCTTTCCAACTATAGGTGGAATTTAATATTGGCCTGGACCTGGAACACTGGCATCAGCTAGAGGGTTCTCTTTTATATATACTTTACTATAAGCTTCTCTTGAAATTCCAAAACTGAAAGCTTTATTCGATGGACTCTTTGTAAACTCTGACTTTAAGTTGTAATTTGTAGGAGAAGGAGAGTCACCTAAAATACTTATTATACACTTTCAAATGATATTATGCTCATAAATTTCATTTTAAAAGTCTAAGATTAGCTTACTTCTTATGTTGAAAGCATTTCTTGAACCATAACCTAGTCCAGCAGCCCTTGTTGATTTCATACTTGGCAAATCATAAGCAATCCTATGATTCCTATATACCATAAAATTGATGAGTACTTCACATTATTTTTATCAATAAACTACTAAAATCATTCCATTAAATACACTTACATCATACTCTTGGGTTGTCCAAATCTCTCAGCTTTGGAGAAACTAAATAGTTACTTCGATGTAGAATTGTTAACGGGATGCTAGTTTATTTGTTAAGGTGTAGACACTACTTAAGACATAATGTGAATTTTGATTGGTATTATTATTATTTCAGACTTACTACAGACTTGGTTAAATTATTATTTTTATTATCATACAAATTTCTTTTAATACATTAAAATAAGTTATATACAATTTATCATAGTTTATACAATTATGAAGAAAAATCAGTTAAAATTGATTTTAGAGAGTTAATAAAATAAATGATATAGAACTAAATATAATAAATTCAGGATAAATTTATAATTTATCAAAAATTTTATCTACTTTTAAATTAAAATTGAGCTATAAAATTAATTAAATTGCATAAAATTGCTATATTATATTTTCCTATGCCAAATATATAGAGCAATATTAAATCTTTCTATATTGATAATGAATAATTAAGAATATTAAAATCTACTATTGATATATCTAAATTAATTTGGGAGAATACACTACTTATAATATGATTAATATATAGTGGCAATTAAAAATAAACCAATAAAGAATCAATAATATTATTTGCAGGTTTTTATGAATTCTACTATTTTGTAGTTTTTTTCCTCGCGTAATGTTATTATCATTAATTTCAATCAGTATTACATTGAAAAAACTTAAACCAAACTTGTCAATGCATTACGATAAAAAGCAAAAAGGCTTGATTGTAATTCTTGTTTTTTAGAGAGTTTTACTGCTTCCATTTTACTATTTAGTGTTATTATTAATATTCAGTAGAAAATCTGACTACTGCAATAATAATAATAATTAAAATTAATTATGATCATGAATTTTAATGGAGCAAAATGCTTAATGAAACACACTCACAATAATTCATTTGGAATTAGACAATTATTAAACAAAAGTTTTGTTAATGAAAATAATTCATAACAAATAATTGGAACTTAATAGAGATGCTTCTCCTAATAAATATTTGATAGAACAATGATTGATAAAAGCATATCCAATGGAGGCGTCTACTATTAAATTCGTAGATTAGATTTAATAAATCGATTGTTTTTAAAGAAATGCATTAAATATAGTATTTTTAAACCAGACATAAGCTTTTAAAAATAGCTAATTTCCATTGTAGATTTATTTCATTTTGCAATTAAATATTAATTTAATAATAAACTCCTGGGAGATATCTGTAATCAAACTATGGAAATGGAACGGGTTATTTAATGTATGATTTCCATCACATGGCTTACATGAAAGACTTCCGTCGTACACTTTCAATCATATTTTTTGGCAGTCTCTTCGCTGATTACTACTTCTATCAAATAGCATTTAAGCAATCAACTCATTTTATTTATTCTATACGATCATAAGAATTTCATTGTGTTATTAATGTTAAATAGCATTTAACAAATTGTACCTTGGTATCACTGGATTTGTTAGTTTCATGGCAGGTCTAGCACTTGCCAATGCAAATTTCTAGAGACAAATGGAAGTTAATTATATTCTCACTAAATTTAGAATGAAATTTATTCATAAAGCCTATAATTAATTCCAATTACTATATAAGTACTGGAGATGGTATTAATGGATAATAAGGAGTCTGTAATGATTTTGACAACAAAGGGAGACCGCATGGTTGTGGACATTGAGCTGCTTAAATTCAAAGAGATGCGTGCAAATGCAATATTATTCACATTTTAACCGGCAAAATCTAACATGGAATTCACTGGACAGATCACTACACCAAACCCAAGAGTATCCCCTGTTGTCTTTGATAATAATAAAAAGAATATATAAAAATTAATTTACCATTATAGCAATTTTAAGTTCATAAAATTGATGAAGAAGCTATTCAAGCAGTGCTACACCCAAATGTTAAGAGATTCGCTTGAAAGATAATATAATTGCGATAATATTTGTATTTAAAATTCATTAAATTATTTTCATAAATATCAAATTGCTGCAAAGTTATAAGAAAATATAGTTTATTTTTTGTAATTATGCTAAATTTCTTTTAAAAAATAAAAACTGACATTTGTAAAGAAGTATATTTTAAAAAATTCTTTTGCTATGTAATTTAATGAATTTATTTTTTACTATTGAAATTAAGCTTAAGCAGTTCATGTATAAATAAACAATGGTTATAATTTATACAAGAAAATTATATCAAACTAAATATTAAAAAAATCATAATTTTAAATTTATATTAATATGAGAAATGAATTAGATAATATTAGGTTTTATAAAATTTAGTTTATTTAAAATTATCAATGTATATCTTTTTATTACTATTTTTTGCAATTATAATTTAAATAAATGAGAGAAATAATTTAGCTTAATATCGGTGAATTTGGATTCAGGGTAGGAGATCAATTACTTTAACACATAAGTCATGAATACTCAGAGTCTTTTAAAATAAAAAAATATTTAGAACTCGTTGAAATTTAAAAGTCCCTAACACCCTTAACCCCAGTAGAATTAGACTCAGTTATCAATTAAGACAATCTAAATACACTGTTTTAAGAAACAATTCACACTTAATAATACAGTCCAAGGGTTGTATTTATAGATTCAGACAATTCTTCTCAATCCTTACTATGTGATAATGGTCATTTTTAATACAACTTAGATGATAAAACCCCAAGAGTATTTTTTTGAATTAAGTTGAATTTGAATTTTAATTAATTCTTATATTTTTATTATTATAGAAAAGTTGGTTGCTTTATGTTAAATTATAGTAGTACTAATATGTATATATATATATAGGGGGGTCTTCACAAATAAAAAAGCAACCAACTTTTAAAGCCTGATTTGATTAAATTTTATTCTCATATATATACCCTTAATAATTATTATCAATATCGCTGCCACATTTAAAGATGCTGAGCCCTGAGAATCAATTATCTCACAGAATCATACCTTTCCTCTCGTCCTCATCGGTGGAGCTCGACCCCCACCTGCTGCCGCCCACCCTCCGCGCCTAACTCGAGCCCTCATATATTCCTGACGAAGCTATCTTCGGGACGCGACTCAGGTGCCTGCTGGACAACCTATCCTTTGTCCTCAGATCATACACGGAGATTGACGACATGGCCCAAACCATCTTTGGCAGGAATGTAACCACTCACTACCAGGAGATGGTAGATCACAGTATTCAGCTCCACCTATCAGTCCGCAAGCTGGACATTCATGTCGACATAGCCTACTTGAAGGAGATGGAGGAAGACTTGACTAGAGTGGCAACCCTGGGAGTAACGATGGGAAGACACAACGATGGAGACGCGCCCAATGTCAGAGGTGGGTGCCCTCCCTAATAGATACTTGACAAAAAAAAAAAAAAAAAATAATAAAACAAAAAAAAAAAATAAAAAAAAAATAATAAATTAAAAAAATAAAACCCCAACCGCCATTGAGGATTTCACGATGGACCAGACATGAGGCCTTCAAACATTGAAGATCAGGAGCGGACGCCTTCAGAGGGAAAAGGCCAAGTATGTGCAGATTCTTAGTCTAATACTTGATCAGGGGGCTGCCTGTCTCCTGACCTGCAACGATAACGAACGAATTACTAGAGAAAATAAAACAACCTAAGAATTAACGGACAGATCCCTAACGGGCACTCAACTAATAACCTAGGGACCAACAGATCTTTAAAAGCCCAGCAAAAGGCCAGCTAATAAAGACCTCCAGGAGATGTTCATTAGAGCCCCCCTCGGCCAGCGACGCCTACAACCTCACGGATTTCCCCTGGTGCTATTACGATTTCATTTAGAGATTTCCTCTAATCTAGAGAAGTTTAGCTTATAGCCTTAGGAAGCAATCTTATACAGATCAAGCAGATCTTCCTGAGCCACTCCCCTAGAAAGACCTTCCAGGCACCCCCGCTGACTATAATCTCTTGCCCCTAATTGTGACATGGCGTCGATCACCTGGGCATTTACTCCTTCCTTGGTCGATGCTCTGAAGCACCTGAGCCTCATGGAGGTCTGAATGGGTTAGTTTATTTACCAATTACATTTGGGGGATCATCAATTAATCAATTAAATATATTTATTTATTTTGAAATTATAGAGAAAAAGAAAATCGAGAGCGCAACTCCGCCAGGGCGTGTGCTGTGTGCCCCGAGTGCCCAAGTTCCCCCTAGTTTTCGAAGGGCTACAAAATGACCTTAAGATGACCCCTCTAGCTCAATATTTCCTAAAAAACTCGAAGGCAAAAAAGTCTGGGAGATTTTGTAAGTTAAATTATTTAATCGTTTAATAGTTTAAATTAATGGTTTAATTATTCTTTAAACAGCTGCCCTATTTTAATTAATTAAGATTTAAACATTAAAACTTAAATTCGAATATAGAAAAATGGAGTGCTCCCACTGCACCAGACCCTAGCAGGAAGACCCACGCCAGAATCGCCAAGATCTTCTCTTACTATGATAGGGTCAGGACCAAGCAGTACATCCCTCCCTTCGACAGCATTATGGATGTGTAAGATCCCCCCACTAGAGGTCAGCGATGGGGTTGTCATGGCATGGCTCTAGTTCGCGAGCTTCACTCCCACATTCATGATATTGGTACATTTTACTGATAAGTGATTGATAAAACATTTTCATAATTTAAGCATTTAAATATATTTTTCACTAATCTCAAACACCCCTCTAATTAAGCTAATGGGATTTAACTTTTTTTTCCATGTTTTAGTACATTAAACAAATTATATTTTCGTAATTTCGAATTATTATTGATGCAAGTCACTTGTAGACGACTTAAATCAAAACTTATTATTTCTTTATTTTAATTACAAATTACAACTAATTCACCCAAATTGCTTAAAATTATACTCTTGGGTTTTATAATACTGGGAAAAGATGGCAGTTGTGCATATCAAACTCGAGGTCACTACACTTAAGGAAGAGATTTAATTGATTCAATTTTAGAAAGAGTAAGATTTCAAATGGAACTTTGTGATAATAATTAAGGATTTATAATAACTCATAGTCTCTTAGGGGGCTGTGGAAGTGGCTTAACTGGGCTTATAAGTGAAAGATTAGCTGTGGATTATTCCAAGAAAGTTTCTATTCACAACACTCTTTTTCCTAGTTATAATATAATCAAATTTAATTTAAAAAATAATAAAAGTTTCTCTGCTCATGACTAAGAAGTTCAAGCACCAAATAATGCTATTTTAGGACTATTCGATATATTAGCAGATTAAATTAAAAAATATTTGCATTTTTTATTCTATAAACAGCTGGTTAAGATTTGATAATGTAATTATTCACAAATAAAGCTTTGTGTGAAAACATTAAAACCTTGGAGAAAGTTGAATAGCCTAATTATTACAATTATAACTAGAAGATAAACTTAACTTAAATAAACTTTAATTGAATGATTCTTTTCGGCATTATTTTATTAGATTATCTCTCAGTATTGATCTATAATTTAACCTCTAGTGATTAAAATCACTCTATTATATTTGTTGTATTTAATACTCTACGAATATGGAATAATTGCATAATAACCTGATACCTTTATAACAATTAAGAACTTTACTACCCTCCATGAAATCTATTTAATTGCAGGAATAAAACGATTTACAAACAAATCTCTCTGAAGTTTTAATTAACTCTCGATATTAGTTATCTCATGCATCTTAAGATAGTCCAGATAAGCATTTTAAGATGTTTTATAATAAAAAATAAGGGGGAAGTTTCCTGCCCCCAAACAGTTTCCTGCCCCAAAAGGTAGTTTCCTGCCCCCAACATTAAATTTTATGTTTTTGTAATAAATCTAATAGAAACAAATAAATTTCAATTTCAATAACCATAATCATGTACTATAAAACATTTATTATTATATAATTTTCAAGGTACATAATTATTCTTTATCAAATTATATATTATAAACATGGTTAAAATAATTGTTTTTTATTAATAATTAATGTAATTTTCATTAAATTTTAAATTCATTATCATGGTAGAAATGATATTTGAAGCTAAATTTTTTTAAAAAAACTACATAATAATTGATGATAAAGATTCTTTGAAAATTATAAAAATTACATATTTTTTATGTATGGGGCAGGAAACTTCCCCCAAATATACCTCATATCGTTTTTTTAAAATTAATTTATTGGCCATTTACTTTCAGCTCAATGTATGGGAAGAGGCTTGACAATTCCCCAATTTTACACTAAAATTACACAAACTTAAAGATACTCCCAATTTACTTAATATTTCGATAGATCACTTTTTAGCTTCTCTCATTCAAACTCTCTAGCTTTTGTAAATTAATAAGTCACCAATAAATATGATTTTAATTCCACTCAGATATGTTAATAAGTAAAATCTTAAATTGCATGTTTGCAAAATAACTCAAGTGTTTTGGGGTTATTGAATTAACTAGCAAAGAACTTTGATAAAATGCATTCTAAGAGAGCTTTTTAGCATTGGCATTATGGGGAGGGGATGAGTGAAGGAATATTTGGGGAGGCTAGGGAAAATTTAGCTAGTTTAATAAATGCATATTAGGATGTTTCAAAAGAAGTAGTAGAAGAAGATTAATGATGAATATGAAGAATATGATTGTGTATATATAAATGTAATTATTTATTGATGATTAAATCTTGTTAAGTTATAGATTTATTTGAAGATTTAATTTATATTTAATTGTTAAATTAAGATAATTTTCAGTTTTTATTGAAATTACAACTTTAAATATTCGAAATTTTATTTGGATAATATATAGTTTTAGTATTTCAGAATTATTACTTTACAAAATTTTCTTTGAACATATAATTTATTTATAAAGAAATTACTTAAAAACTTCTTTAAAAAAACAACTTATATTAGTTCTATTTTAATAAAGAATTTAATCTTAAAATTAAAGTAATAATTGGTAATTTTTTCTGGCTGGCTTAAGCCCCAGTATTAATTTCTGTACAGCATTAATTTTAATAATAATTGGCGATTTTGAGTGTACTTACTTATTTTCGTGTCTTTAGTAAAAGTGATAAATATTTCTTGAATTAAAACTATTTTTTCATTTTTACATTAAATTAAAAAAATTATATTTAAATTTATGGAACAATTTGTACAAGAATATGATTAGAAACTTTTATTTGAAAGAATAATTTAAATAACTAGTATATTTTGAATGTAACAATCTTCTTCACTCTCGGCTTAAACCGATTTCACAACTGATCTCATAGTACAATCTGGCCCAAATCCTAATTAACAAAATTTGATTAAAAGTGCGGTTGGAAGAGATTCTCCTTCACAAGACTTCCATCCTGAAGACCTGTATAGAATTGAAAAGAGAGACCATAGATTTTTTTCATGCGAATCTTTCTCATCCCCTGCGAAAAGAAAGCATCTAATTGACATTGAGCAAACCCTGATTAAATTTATTGAACATGTTATGAGCACCAACATCGATGAGTAGGGCATTAAGAGATTGATTTTTCTGCCAGCTGGAATTCCAGGTATGGGAAAGACTACCATAGGAAGATTCTTAGAATAAGCTTCAATAAGAGTTAGGTTAGAAAATTCTGGACAAGAATTGTTATGCATTTACATTATTTGTAAATAATTTAAATAAAGAAATAAAGGTGGTATACAAGCGTATCTCATATGATGTGGTTTTCACCGACCTTCAACAAAACTATTTGCAAGAACACCCTGATGCTGATTTCTAAAGTGTGTTCGATATAATTAGAGGTCAAGCAGACGATAAATTCAATGAATTGATAAAGGAGTCGTGTCAAAGTTAAGTAGAAAAAAAGTTAGAAAGACCTATTCAAACAGCGGCAAATTAATAATTAAACGCGGTCGATTTGGATCCAAATGTAAATCTTACTAATTAAGAAAAGATTCTGGAAATCTTATTTATTGATAAAAACAACACTCCAGATAAATGGGAGACTATATCAACTTTCTTGAGAAAACTCGCAATTGAAAATAATTAAGAGACAGCTCAAAAGCTAATCATGCTTGTACCTTAACAAGCACCCTTTAACCCCACTATTTACAAAATTTCAAACGCAATCTGTCCTTAGTTTGTGTATGAATGCCTCTTCCGCATATTTAACAGGAAAAACCATTGTCTCTCACATGAGCATAAGCCTAAAGCAGTCGAAGTTATTTTGAAATACCAGAAATTCTTCGACAATATTTCTTTTGACAATGACTCTACTATACTTTAGTATTTTGATTACTGCTTGAACATTGAATTCGTAAATTATGCAGAATAGCGTATTAGTGACTCCATGATAGAGGCTTTGATCGAGGGCTATAATTAAACTCCAGAAAATTTTGTTCCACCATCACATGAAGTAATTGAGAAAATTTTGCTTAAGCTTGAAACTGAAATCAAAGAATCCGAGTCTCACAGAATTAAAGAGATGGAGAACTTTAACATTGAAATCAAACTTATGACAAGCTAATCATAAAAAGATGATGAATACTTTCATTGAGAATTAATTATAAGACAAAAACAAACCAAGCTCAGTTTTTTTCAAAATATTAAATCATTTGATATATAATAGTGTTTTTTCATTTTATTATAGGCTATTTTACGTTAATTTTATCAAAGTTTACTTTCTTAAGTTCAAACATTTTAAACCAAATATAATGTCCAATTTATGAATTATATTAAGAATAAATTTGCAAATAATTACCAAAAAAATTAATATAATGTCAACTTCTAACCGAAGGTAGACTCTTCGTACATCATTTAACTCAACAAATGTTGCATTCCCTTCAAATAGAGCTACCTCCCAAATTCCAAATTAAACAGTAACCAAGTTTAATGATATATCAAAAGACTCTGATCTGTAATTTTCTTAAAAAAGAACTCCTTACGACTCGATACGTTCAACTAAATCTAATATACCTAATAAACTTCAAAAGCAATACTTGCCAATCGTTAAAGAAAGTAATGAAAAAATGATCAAAGAATACTATAATTCATTTATGTAAGGCCAGTTCTTATATGATGAGAGTACAAACAGAGCTAGCAAAAGGTTGAAAGAAAGGTTGTAAAAAATGCATGAGTAATAATCTGTAATGGGGAAAAGCTCGCATTCTACAAGGGTCTCCCCCAATAACAGGAGTAGTATAGTTGGTGGAGTCGAAAGATTATTAAATAAAATAAATTAAATTATTTAGCAATTTTTTATATCAGGTATTGTCTTGTATTTTGTTAAATATTAAGATAAAAGATTAAGTGAAACAAGAGTTATAGAAAGGGGTGAAAATTATACCCGATTAATGTCTAACATCAGCAGAGAGGATTAAATAAATTTGAATTAAACTTAACTGTCTACAACTTTCTATATGATAGATTAAAATGGCCATAACAAGCAGACAAAGCTTGGTCTTATAGATACTTCAACAAATTCAAACCTGCTTGAAAAGCATAAATTTCTTCTAGATCCCCAAAATTTGAAACATTTCTCTGTGGGTGTATTTAAGAAACGGTTACTAGATTTAAAATAGAAAACAAGCATCGAAAAACATCAGGAAAATTATCATAGAGGCTCTTCTTCAATGAAATCTTCACAAAAGTCTCTAGTCTTCAAAGATGAGATTTAAGAATTCTTAGATGAAAAGAAAAAGCTAATGAATAATCCCTTGAAAACTGGAGACATAACCTTTACCGAGCTTAGATGCATAGATAAAATGAAAAAAATGGGCAGATGGAAGGAACCAGAGAATTTGAAGAGAGTGGATTCATTAGTAGAAAGTGTGTACAATAGCGAAAAGAACATGCATTGGAGAAATTATAAACCTGAGAGTAGAGACAAACTTATGAATACTGAAGCTTCAGAAGAAGAGTTCGATTTATTCAGAAAAAGTGATACAGAGAATGAAGATGAGGAAGATGGCATTATAATTGATGATCCAGATTTCAGCAATGCCCAAAATTATGACAATCTTTAAGAAGAACTTAAGCTAAAAAAGAAATAGGAAGAGCTTGAACGAAAGAAACAAGAGTACCTTAATTCAGCCAAAAATTCCCCAAGAATTTTAAAGAAAAATTTCTTGAATGGATTAAAATCTGGAGCTTTGACTCCAGCAACTCTAAATCATGATAAGGTTGAAATAGGTGGTATCCATATAGCATCAATAAAAGAACATGGTCCATTAGGTATACTTCTGAAATCTAAAGAGTAAGCAATGAAATTAGGAAAGAAGCTCAAAAACAAGTACATCACTGAGATATTTAGATATTATTGTAATGAAATGCAGATAGCACCAGTTAAGTTTCTCAACTATTATAATGATGGAATATTGCAGTTGCACAATTATAATATTTAGCCAAATTTATGTGTAGCAATTGCTTGCACTATTCCTGTAAGCTTAGATTCTATCCAATTAAACATCTTATTTAGTATTTAATTGACTTAGAAGGAATAAAGTTCAAGAATAATGGAATAAAAGATGAATGCGCATCTCTAATTCTGAAAGC
>ARYC01001057.1:0-25784 GCA_000711775.1 Oxytricha trifallax | reverse complement strand
AAAGTGAATTGTATTAAATAATAAATAGACAAATAAATAATTTAGAACATGTCTGATCAGAGTGCTCTGTGTCATTCAACAAAAATTTAAGTTACAAAAAACATATCTAACATTTTATTTTTACAGGGGTTGCACCTGGCCAGACTGAGGGCGTCAACGAAGAGGAACTTCAGGAAGTCGCAGAGAGAAGGGCATAGGAAGTCAATATTGGTGATGAAGATGAAACGTTTTTTTATGATTAACTATTACTGCTGTTGTTATTACTATTACTATTATTGTAAATTAATTTTCTAATTCACTTTATTTTATTTAAAAAGCATCATGAATATAAAATTACTCTAATGAAATAAAAGTTTGAGAAAAAATTTGTTGTATTATCTAATATAAAACATTTAAATCTCAAAATACTTATATTATCTAATAAAAAATATTTTAAAAATCCAGGATTATATAATTTTAGAATTGGCTGTTTAATTAAAAATATATTTGAATTAATTTATTAAAAAAGAAATTCGCAAAAGTAATTTTTATTGCAATTTATTTTATAAATAAAATTAATTGTATAAAGCTATTCTAATTTTGTAATAATTTTAAGTACTATTCTTTTTAAAAAAATAAAATTCCATTTATATAGCAATTTTTAAAAATCATTTCTATTAAGAATATTAAATAATAAATATGTAGAAACATTTAAATATTTACGGGACACTCACTGTATTAAGTTACTAAACAAACTTAGAAACATTCCATTTGAGACAATTATCAACTTCCTTCCAAGATTTTTATTTGATTTTTTTTGGGGGGGGGAAGTTTCCTGTCCCAAAAGGTAGTTTCCTGCCCCCACAATAAAATTTATGTTTTTTGCAAAAATTTTATTAGAAACAAAAAAATTTCAATTTCAATTACCATAATCATGTACTATACAACATTTATTATTAAATAATTTTCAAGGTACATAATTATTCTTTATCAAATTATATATTATTAACAAGGCTAAATTAAGTGTTTTTATTAATAATTAATGTAATTATCATTTTATTTTAAATTCATTATCAACCTAGAAATGATATTTGAAGTTAAAAAAACTACATCATAATTGATGATAAAGATTATTTTAAAATTATAAAAATTACATATTTTTATGTAATGGGCAGGAAATTACCTTTTTTGGGCAGGAAACTTCGCCCTTAGGGTGCATATAAAATTTTGAGGCAGAAAACTTCCCCCCCGATTATTTATAATATTTAATATATATAATTTTTAGTTTAGATTTCTTGAATTCTAAATATCTACAAGTCCACAATTATTCTCCCAAAATGACAATAGACACAGACAATCCAGAAATATTAGATAAAATTAAAAATTCTAAGTATATCTTCACATCTGAAATTATTTACATTAAAATATCAAAAGACTCTAATGTTTCTAAAGAAGATGTTTTAAATACAATGGAGTTGATAAAGAGTAAAATTTAAGATAATTAGAAAATTATAGAAGGTGCTATTTCAAATATAAAAACGATCAAATAATTAAATAAAATGATACTGGATTAGATTATTGAAAGTTTTAATAGGTAATTTATGATGAAATAAAGATTAATATGATATCGAACAAATTAATCGAAAATTTTACTTTATGTTACAATTATTTATAAATAGCGGTATTAAAAAAAATACCAAATAAGTTCAATTAAACAAAAAGTCAAATATTATATAAGGTTAAATATTTTTTCTTATTAGACAATTACAAATATCCATTTATTAAATATTTAAATTTGCCTATATTAAAATTTAATTTATAAATATTTTATTCACAAATTTATATAATAATTCAGAAATAGTAGTTAATGTTAATGTTAAAATATTGGATTTTATCTTAAGAAAGGCATATCTTCTGATAATTTTGAATTCAATTTCATTTTTTTTATTTTAATATAAATAAGTTTATGTAAAAGGCTATAGAGGAGTATCAAGCAGTCAATTCTTATTGTTAAAATATTTATAATTTAGGGAAGTGAATTTTATTTTAATTTTAAATGATTAAATTAAAAATTTAGATCGTTATAATTCGTATCTTTCAATTTAATTCTATTGATCCAAAATAATATAAAATCAAAATGTTATATCAGGAATTTACTAATGTCAGATTCTAATAATAAATTTCACAAAATAATTTTTTTTAGTTTTACAATACATATTTTTTGCTCTATATTTTTAATTAAAAAATATTAAAATCGTAAAGTCAAGCAGAAAATCATATAATAGAAGAAATTAATGTAGTTTTCTTGAGGAGGTTTATAATTAATTTATAGCTGCTCTAATTAAGTATCAATAAGTTCTAGTTTAATTTAACTTCATCAATTGCAAAATATTCCTACTATAATATTTAAGATTTGCTCACACAATAATTTAAATTTAAATTATTATTTTAATAAACTAATTTTTATATGAATTCTAAAATCATATTTATTCTATCTGAAAATTATTACTTTGATAATTTTCATAAAAGAAAATCTTTTACATTTATTTTAGAAATGCAAAAAATAAACAAAAAGTAAAATGACTTTTAATAAAAAATAAAATTATACTAAATATTTTATCTCAAGTTCTAAAATTAATTATTATCTTTTATCAATTTTATCTATATTTTTGAAAAATATATCAATTAAATTTAATATTAAAATAATAATCGAAGATTTCTCTAACAATGGAAATTATATCAGTACAATTTTTGAAAATGCAGATCGGCTTTTCAATGTTAGTACACTTCAACTAATAAGGATAAGAGTTTTTATTTTTCAAAAAGAAATAGGTCTTGAGGATACTAGAAAAACTTTAGATAAATTAGATAAACTGATAATGATTGATTCTTAAGGTAATTTCTCATAGGACTTCCCATTGAATTTATTTTTATTTTTAATTATTGAGGTTTATAATAAATTATTAAATTGAGAAGTGTAACTCATTTAGATTTGAGGAATTCCAAAGTCTTTTACGTGAATTAAAAAATAATTAAATTATTTTAAAATTCTATTTTCCCAAACTTAAAATACTTGAAAGTTAAGGACAAAAATTGTATAAGGGTGGCGTTTGATTACTTTGATCCAGATGATGATAAAATATTTCAAAAACTCGAATATGCATCCATTAAATTCCCATAAGCAAAACTAAATAAATATAAAATAGAATAGTTTATCACAATTTGCTAAAGTGCTCAAATTTTAAAGATTACATGTAAAGATTAATAGTCATTTTATAATTATAATAAATTATTTATTTCTTTTAAATATTAATAATGTAATGCGTCTGATCTGGAGATCAATTAAAAACAAAAACCTTTTAATCGTTAGTTATATTTCTTTTTTAAGTTAAGATATTTTATTAACTTAATTTATTTATTCATTATGAAAACTATTTTTTTTTATTAACTTTTTACTATAAAAACATTACAAGATTATTTCTTAATGAAATTTTATTTTTATTTTAATGAAGTTTTATTTTCAATATTTCCATTATTTTGATTAAGTTCAAATTTGTTAGATTGTTATAAAATTTAATTTGTAACATTTTTTATATCAATATTAAATATATATAATTTGTTTGGATATTTTTAATTCTATTATAAATGTCCCCAAATCGAGAGATCACTTTATTGGGATATGCTTTAAAAAACCTCCTTTAAATGTATTTATAATTTCAAATGTTATTCTTATAAATTCTTAGATATTTATTTTACTAATTATATAATGTAGAATCTTTGCTTGTTTTTTTCGCACTCTAATGAAGTTTATAGAAATATTGCAATTTATTTATTTAATATAATTTACTTTTTCATTATTATTTTAATTATATTATCTAAATAAACTTTAAAAATTCTCGTCATATATTACTAAATAAATGAGCTTTAATGAATATCAAATACAAAATATTAAACTGAATTTGGAAGAATTTTGATTCCAAGATTATAGAAATTAAGTATTTTATTTAATATAATTATGGAAAATATGACATATATTATAAATAAATCAAATAATAATGAGAATATTAATTCTAAAAGCATATTTATTTTTATCTAATTTTTCAATTGAAAATAATTCAGTCATAAATTTTAAAATTTAGAGATTTATTATAGATGTAGAAAGAAATTATTTCCTTATAACAATATAAATATTTTGAATGTTTGTATTTTATTTAAACCATTCTCTTATTAACACCTAAGAGCATAGAAATAATAAAATTAATAATTTTTTATTTACATAAAATACATTAGAAACTAATTTATTTATTAAAGAGGTTATAAATGATTAAATTAATATATTTAATATAAAATTTTATGAAGTTAAGCAATTATTTTAAGGAGCTACAATAGTTCAGAAATTTTTAAAATCTGATTATGAGAATAAAGCTGATGACTTGCTAATTAAGTACAAAAAAACTAAAAATAAAGAAGAAGTCTAACTGTTTTGTTATAAAGATGATTTTACAATTTGAAAATTAAACAAAATTACTTAATACAAATTTCATAATTTTTTCATTATTTTATTTCACTTCATAAAAAGATATATAAGTTAAGTTATTTCTATTGCATTAAGTTTTATAAATAGTCTTAGACTAAGTAATTTATTACTCTTTAACTCCTTAGTTTTACTAATTTAAATACCCTAAAATTAGTTATATAATTTTAATTATTAAAATATTCAAATACTTAAAGATATAATCTCAAATATATTTCATATAACAGTAATAATTTGATTTATATATACTTGCAAACTTTAAAAATAATCTATAAGAAACTATAGGTATTTTTTTATATACTAGGGTTACATTTGAATGAATGAAAATAACTAAAATAAATAAATAGAATGTTTATATCATAGCAGTGACTAAACTCAAAGTGACTCAAAATTCAATATAATATTGATTTACTAATAGTGTCCGTATTTAATCTCGACTTTGATATTGCCAATATTCCTTAGTCATCCAGAAAAGTGAGAAATTATAATTTTGAGTTCACCTTCATAAACAGTAAAATAACTTTTTCTAGCTTGGACAAAAATATAAAATTATAATAGCAATAACCACTATCGACTCATTTTCAGACTCATTCTCAAGAGAAAAATTTTGCTTGGGTTTTAAGAAATTTACAACACATATCTGAAGGGAGTTAATTAATAATTTAATAATTTTAATTAAATTCATTTTCAAATTTGATTGAATTCCAACTATAATCATAATCATAAATATATAAAATTAATTAATGAACTCTAAATTAACAATATTACCACACATAACTGTTTTAAGCTAATTGAGTCTTATAAATAACCTAAATTTAAGATTATTAAGTAATTCTGAGAATAAATTTTTTTTGGAAAAATACGAATACTTTAAGAATTCATAACAAAAATTAAGAGTAACTCTTGATTCTAACACTAAAAGTATAAGAAATTGGAAGTAATATTAGTTACTTAAATGTCAAGACTAAGTCAATGTGATTTTATCATCATTATAAGTTAATTTATTTATTTATTTGGTAAATTTATAGATTGCCATTTAATCAAATGAAAGTATTCTCTATCTTTTGGAAGTTTTAGAGACTCATATTGATATCCATAATCCAAATTATGCAGGTGAAATTATAAAATAAAATAATGATGACTAAAGTGAGTCAGAATTAAAAATTGATACACATGTACATTTTTATATAACTTAATTTAATTTTTATATTTAATTGCACAATCTTCTCTGAATCAAGAATAACAAAATCAAGTTTATAAAATTGTTTAGATCAAGCTTAAATTTAAAGATATGAAGATTCACTCAGATATTGAATAAGAAATGCTAATTAAACAATAAAAATAATTAGAGAAGGAATTAGATTAGAGCTTTGAAGTTCCTTTAACAGAAAAAATGCCAGTAATATGTCAAATTTGAAATAATATATGATGTCACATGCTTTTTAATCAATTAAGTTAGAATAAGTTAACGATAATTTTTATAATTTTCTAATTTCAATTTTATTTTATTGCTAAATGATGACCCAATACATTTTTAAGGTAGCAAATCTAATTTTAGATATGAATATAAAAAGTAAAACTCTTGTTATTACTTAATTTTATTTAATTTATAATTATCTTAAAATTTTACGATTATATTCATAAAATTAATATCAATAAAAACACAAGCGATGTAGGATTTAAGGATCTGTTTTTATAAGTTAATGGACTAAAGATATCTGAAGCAAGCTATTTATTATTTTATGCCAGTATACATAAGTGGAATTTCGGACATATTAAAAGAATGAATCTCTAAAATAATGGTATTTTCCCATTAATTTATTAAAAATTAATACAACTATTAAAATAATTAATCATTTCCTCCAATGTTTGACAATCTTGAGACACTCATCATAGTGGATTATGTGGAGTTTAATTATTTTTACAGATTAGAGGAGACTATAATAAATTATTGGTTGCATATTAAAGCAAGTTAGTAGAACAAATTACCAGCTTCTGCATCTCTTAAGACTTTTACAGGTACTTTTTCAAATTTTAATAATTAAAACCCCATAGATCAATTAAGACACGAAGATATTGGTGTTAAGAACAATTTAATTAAAAATTAAATATTATTGGCGTATAATTATAATGTTTGGGCTAATTATTAAAACTATTAGCTCGATTAATTGCCCTTATAAAATAATCAAATCAGGGTGTGTAAATTTGATTTTGGCCTAATTATATTTAATTTCAGCCATTAATTATTAATTTTTAATTTAATTGTTCTTAACACCAATCTTAGTGTCTTAATTGATCTATGGGGTTTTATTTAGAAAAAATGAAATTTTTTATTCTATATGAGAGTTTTAAATTACAAAAATACTTTACCATAGGTATAGACTAATATTTATCATCAGAAAAAATACTAATCGTTATGTCGCGAATTTTGCAGGGTATTGAAAACGCTTTGACTATAAATTTCAAATTTTTCCTGCAAATTTATTCTTTTACAAGATAATCTTTGAGTGATGTTTTCTAGTTATATTGTAAAAACATTGAATTTATATATCTTGAAGACGAAATAGATGTTTAATAGTAGATTCTAGAATATCGTAAAAATATCATGAATGGCGGGTGGAACTAGTAATTTTATTATAAATTAATTATAGTATTTTAGAAAATAAATTGATACTTAAGAGGAATAAAAAAAATCAGTAATTTATATAGACCATTTAATATGTTAAGAATTCAAAGTGGAAAGAAGGAAAAGTTGTTGTTACTACGAAATAGATTTAAACTTTCTAATGATTAATAATTAATATTTTTCAATTATTTTAAACTAGTATTTTTAATTTGTGAATTTGCTACATAAAGGTACAATTATGTTTCATATAAATATTTTAAAAAAAAGATTTATTTAGAAATATATAATATAAAAATATATATTTATCACAAATTCCTCGATTTTAAATAGTAACATTAAAAACTAATATATAAATATTAGTTTAAGAATTTATAATGCAGTTAATTTTCTCGTGGGATTATCCTAGTAATATGTTTAATAAATAATTTTTTTTAACTAGTATTAATTATAAATTTTATGAAATTAAGAGAATAAGGACAAATTGCATATGATTTTGTAAATTTAATAAATAATCTAATATTTAAGTAAAAGGCTAATTAAATTATATCGAAATTAAATGTAGAAATTTATGATTGAAGGTTAGATACTTTATAAGGCCTTCAAATTTTTATTGTTAAAATTAAATTTGGGTAAAAATAAATTAAATATTTAACATGCTCATAATGAAGATATCTATTGAATAAATCATAATTATATACAATTCTTTTTAATCAAAATTAATTATTTTATCTTTATTACTAAAAATTTAAATTATAATTATAAATTAATCATAATTTTATACAAAAAAAAAATTAAAACATATTGTTTATTTTTTTAATTTTAATAATTTTTATTATGAATGATTATCTTAATTTTTTTTTCATAAGAATTAAAACATAAAATGAATAAAATATTTTTCTCATCTAATAATTATAATAAATATTAATCATAGTTAATTTGTAAATTTTATTATTTTAAAAAATGAATTCTAAATTAACAATTTTACCCCACATTACTGTGTTAATTTTCCTAGATCTCTCCAATAACCTTCAGTTTAGACGCTTAAGTCGTTTAGAAAATACTTTTTTCTTAGATAAATATGAATATTTTAAGAACAAAAAGCAAAAATTGAAAATAAAAATTGATTCAAATTTAAAATATTCATAGTGGAAAGAATTTAGTTTCTTAAAAAATTTGGAATAAGTCAATGTGATTATTTTATTAAAGTTCTTTTTATATTAATTTTACTGTATTTATAATAAATGATTAGTATAATATCAAATGAAAGTCTAATTAATCTAGTTGAAATTTTAGAGACCCTTCTTGATATTCATAATTTAAAAACTGATGATTGGTTTAAAAATCTAAGATAATGTGAAATCGTTGAAGAAGAATAAAAAAATGATGCAAATATTTAAAAATTAATCAAATCAACCAAAAGAGAAGGTCTAACCACAAGTAATATATTAGTTCCTCTTAAAATTGACCTTAAGATAAATTAAGAATTGACCTTAGTTAAATTATTATATAGGAAAGTATAAAATTATAAAGGAATGCTTTTTAGTTTATTTTATTTATAGTAAACTGTTTATAAGGTAGCTACAAAAAAAAATTCTATGAAAGGATATTGATTTCTTCTTTCTTTATTTTAATTTGGCATTCAATAATTTCAAAAGTTCCAACATTCCATGAATTTTTTTAGGAAAATTCTTATTTCACTTTTAAATATTATTTAGACTATCATTAACTTGTATTTTTATTTTTTTTAAAAAAAAAGAAATCAAAGATGTTAAATAAAGTAGAGAATTTACTAAATTAGCTTCACCAAGTATGAGTTAAATTAATTATATTAAAAAATCATAGATAAAGAAAATAATTGTAAGGAAAATAATTCGATATATTTATGTTTAAAATAGGCAGAATAATAACGATTCCTATAAATTCAATAACAAGCGAACCTGGTTGAAATACACTGAGTATTTTATTATTATTACTATTATTAATATCATTGAAGATGCACATATTAAATATGTTGATATAGTTAATGAATATTTTAAATATTTTTTCACAAACTAATTCAAATCAAGAGGAAAATAGCTAAATTTAAAGAATAATTTCAATCAAACTTAGATTTACAGATGACAATTATGAATCTTTAACCCAAAACTAAAAATAATTACTTTAAGATCAAGACAAGAAGTTAGAGGAAACTCTTGCTATTGAATTTTCTAAATTAATTTAAAAGTATAACTCACAACAATAAACAGTAAAATTTGAGATGATATTTGACATCACATACAGATTAATCAACTTAATAAATGAAATTAATTTATAAATTTATAAATAAATTATAAATTATTGTTAAATGATGAACTAATATTTTATTGGGGTAGCTTAGCTAGCTTAAAATATGAATATCTAAAATATCAGGCTTGTTATTAATTTATTTAACTGTAATCTATAAAATTACCATTTTAATTTTAATTTATAAATGTTCTTTTAATAACAATTAAAGCACTTAAGTTATGGAGTTAAAAAATATCTTTAAATATGTAAATTAGCTAAGTATTTCAGACTAATATCATACAATATTCTTTGCAAACAAGAATTGTTGGAATTTATAACACATATAAAGAATGGATCTCGAAAATATTAGTTTTTATCCATTTCAAATTTTTGTAACTTTTTGTTTTTATTATTAATAAAGCCAAATTTTATAATTTCCTCCTTTTTTTGATAAACTAGAGACACTCGTTATAAAAGATAAGGCATAATATCCATACTTATCATAATTAGAGATTAATATTAGAGATCATCAGAAAAAGAATTAAATCAGAGATTTAAGTTAATTATCAGCTTTTCCATCACTTAAAAAGTTTGCAGGGACTTTAATATTTTATTAATTTTTTTATTTTGATATATTTAATTTTTGTTCTTATATTCAATGCATTCAATATTATAATATAATTCTTAAATATACTTTAAATTGTAATTTATTTTAAAACTTTTTACATATCTAAAGACTAGCATTTAACTTGTGAAAGAATACTAACATTCATATTAAGAATATTTGAAAGCATTGAAAACGCTTCTACAATAAACCTAAAGTTTTTTCTGCATGCTTATTCTATAACAAAAGAATCGTTAAGAAATACTCTTCAACCTTATTGCCAAGATTTTGAATTTATTGAGTTTTAAAGTGAAATTGAAATTTGTTAGTAACTTCAGGATTATGATTATGACTTTATGAAGTCAAATAAAAGTTAGATTTCATAGTGTATTGAGTTTGTTAGGAATTTTAAAAATAAAGAGGGAAAAGTTCAAGTTAGAATGAAATAGGAAACATCTTAAAACAATTAATAATGACAACTATATTTTAATTTATTTTACTAATTAAATGATTTCCTTATAATTGATGATTTATAACTAATATTTAAAATAATATTTTTAATTTAAATTCTATAATTTCAAATTGTAACAAACTTATATATTAAGTGAAGTTCTCTTAAATTTAAATTATTAATTATAGCTAACTCAATCATTTAAAAGTCAATGATTTAATTTAATTAATTGTTATATTAAAAACTTTGATATTTTTATTTAATAATTAATTTTTAAACTATGAAGGAAAATTTAGTTTAGTGCATACTTATAATTCTCTAATAAAATTAAGAAAACTAAAATTTAGATTATTAATAATTCTTAATTCATAATGTTATATACTATAAAATTTACATACCATTGATCAAGAATAGGGTATATAAAGATATAAGATCTTATAAGTATTTCTAAATATCGAAATTTAATTTTTTAAAGGTTTCTCATGAAGAAGAAATTAACTTTATAAAATTATCTAAGTTTAACAATTTAAATTTTGAATTCTTAGATTTAGACTTATTTTAAATTTTATAGGAACTTAAAATTTAAATACAGTTTGGTTGTTAAAAGGATTACTTAATTAAAAAATAATTATGATCAAAATGTTAATCAAGTACTTCAAATAAATACCAAGTATAATTATGATTTTTGATTTGGATAATCATTTAAAACTAAATTTTTAAAAATAATACATTGTTGAATTAATACATAACTTATTTTGATTACATTTTAATAAAATATTCAAATATTTTAATTCAATAACAACTAAATAAGAATCAGACTGATTTAAAAAAAAATAATTTTTTTATTCGAAAAATATTCAAATTATCTACTCTTTAAAGTAATTTACTAATATTATCATTATTATCTAAATGCCTTTTTCAATTATTTATTGTGGAAATCAAATAAAATAAGTTTGATAAAATTATTATTAAGAGAATATTTATCGATTCTACAAAACATTAAATGTTTAACTTTATTTAAAATTTAATTCTTAATTATCAATTTACTAATTATATAATTATATAAAATCTAATTCATGATATACTTAGAAAGTAATATTAATTGTAAAATCGAGCTCATTTAATTGATAATAATAATTAATTACTTGATTTTAATATATTTTTTTTTCATTATTATTCTCAGCGATTTTATCTAAAATATTAAATTACACTTACAGCTTCACTAATAATTAATCATTAGATTTAGTAATTTATTGGTAGATATAATTCAATCTGATTATTTCAAATTTTTGATAATTTTACTGTTTAAAAATAGAGAATATTTAATACGAATAAGTAAAAAAATAATAAGATAAAAAATATATTGCAATAACTTTATGGGACGGAATTCCTGCCCCATTCATAAAAATATAAAATATGGATAAATTTTTTAAAATCTGTATCATCAATTATGATTTAATTATTAACTTAACATCCAATATCATCTCTTCTTTGATAAATATTTTAAATTCTGAAGAAAATCAAATTAATTATTTATTAAAAACAATTATTAAACATTTTTTTTATATAAAATGACAAAGAATAAATATAAATCTTCAAAATTTATAGATTAGAATAAATTGTTTAATATATGGCTATAGTTATTGAAAATTAAAATTAGTTCTATTATTTTTATTGCCAAATAATATAAATTTCAATATTAGAGAAAGAAAATTCCGTGAGGGCTGGAAACAACACGGAAGCAGGAAACTTCTCCCCGCTCAACATTTATTATCATGCTATAATTAAGATACAAACTATGAATATCTATTAAAGCAAGAAGACTGAATATTAAAGCCAGATAAAGAATTTAAAAAATACATTCTACATAAGTAACAGAAGTTCATTAAATTTTTATAATTGAATAGTGAACTCCTTCCTCAAAATTAATTTTAATTAATTAGCTTCAATACACTTATTAGAAATTTAAAAGAATTCTTCAAAAGTGTTTTTTTCGACAATCTGATGCCGCTAATTTACAAACAAAAAAGATAAAATTTAAACATTATTTCTGTAACAAGAGAACCTCCTCCAATGCATATAAAATGACTTATTTAGATTACATCCAATAAATGTAAAAGTTTTTGTTATCTTAAGAAATTTTTATAATAATAATTCAAAAATGTTAGATTGTATTAGGTCTTATATATAAGTTCAATTGAGAAATCTATTGTTGGGCAATATATAAAAAAATCAGTGAGTTTTTATTTTAATATATATTTTGATAAAAAAATCATATAAATAATCTATAAATCAGTATTAAGAGTATTATTAAATTTATTAGATTATGATGATTTAATTCGAAATGCTTCTGATCATATATTCTAACAATTGATTTTTAAATATCGATTATATATAATATTTGGATTACATTATTAAAATTAGGAACATATATTTATTATAAAATATAAGATTTATTTGAAAACAAATTGAAATTAGTCTATTTAATCATACTCAGGTTCAATTTAATTATAAAAAAGCATTTTCAAAAAATTAATTTTTTAATTGAATTATTAAATATGACTTAATCATTTTCTAGTTTGATTATTTAATATATTAACATTAATTGAAATTTCTACCATAATTATCGAGCATATGTTTATCAAATGGACACTTGGGAATATAATTTGGATTAGTACAAATAATATTTTTATAGAAAATATTATTTTTTTCAATTTAATTGAGTCAAGTTGCGGAAATAATTTAAAAGAATAAACTTAAAAAATATGCTAATTTGTATCTTTAAAAATTATTAATTATTTTGATTTTTAATTTAAAATTATTTACATTATCACTTTTTAGTGTTTAATATTTATATTAAATGTTAAATTATTGCTCATGAAATAAATTAAACTATAAATTAATAATATTTAGTTCATTGCATATTTACTATACATAACATTTTAAATATCTCAATATTTTAATTTAATATTAAATAAAGTTTCTCAATATTGTTTTATAATTATTTACTATTATATTAAGTTATTGAATATATAAATAAAATTAGTGGCAGTTTAAGTTGGCAAATTTAGAAAGTTGGGTTCATTCGATAATTCAAAATTATCTGGAGTTTCCTATTGGCGGCTCTATTTTATTTGATCCTTGAAGCTAGTTAATTCGATTTTAAACGCCTCTAAATTTAATAAATTTTATGCTCATAATCAAGTCGAGTGATCTCGCTCCTGAGACACGATAAAATAGTATCCAATACCAAAGTCCACAAATTTTAATTTTTTATCGAATGAGCCCAAGATTGTTTAAATAGGCCAATTATAATTGCATATATTTTAATTAATTTGCTAATTTCTAATGTATTCCTATAATAGTCATATTTATAATAAACTTATCTAATCATCTCTAAAATATTATTAATTTATGAATAAATGTAAGGGAAATTTCCTGCACTAAAAAATTAATATTTTTTTAAATCCTTATAACATCTTTTTACCAACTTCCTGACTAATTTCATTACTATAATTACACTTAATTTGTTAATCAATTAAACAATAAATCTATTTGCATGGATTCCAAGCACAATCAAAGCTAGTTTTGCAATTTAATATTTACATACGATTCCAACTTATAATTGTAGATTTTTGTCCTTAACCATTATATTGTCCTCTCTGTACTCATAGTATTTCCAAATATTGCATCCAATTGTTATTGAAAATATTATTCAATTTATCTTGTTCTTTCCATACTTATATAATTTTAGACGATATTTTATTGAACTAATTAAATGATCTATAAATATAATCTTAATATTTAATGAGTAATAAAAAATATTATATTTTTTATTTTAATCAAATTTAGTAAATTTTACATAAATTAAAAAGTGCAGGAGAATTCCTTTTCCCTTAATTTAATTAAATTTTTACATAATTATGTTCATAGTTTGTAAAGAATTACGATATTTTTTGAATAAAGTGAATTGTATTAAATAATAAATAGACAAATAAATAATTTAAAACATGTCTGATCAGAGTGCTCTGTGTCATTCAACAAAAATGTAAGTTACAAAAAACATATCTAACATTTTATTTTTACAGGGGTTGCACCTGACAAGACTGAGGGCGTCAACGAAGAGGAACTTCAGGAAATCGCAGAGAGAAGGGCATACGAAGTCAATATTGGTGATGAAGATGAAACGTTTTTTTATGATTTACCATTACTACTGTTGGTATTACTATTACAATTATTGTAAATTAATTTTCTAATTCACTTTATTTTATTTAAAAAGCATCATGAATATAAAATTACTCTAATGAAATAAAAGTTTGAGAAAAAAATTTGTTGTATTATCTAATATAAAACATTTAAATCTCAAAATACTTATATTATCTAATAAAAAATATTTTAAAAATCCAGGATTATATAATTTTAGAATTGGCTGTTTAATTAAAAATATATTTGAATTAATTTATTAAAAAAGAAATTTGCAAAAATAATTTTTATTGCAATTTATTTTATAAATAAAATTAATTGTATAAAGCTATTCTAATTTTGTAATAATTTTAAGTACTATTCTTTTTAAAAAAATAAAATTCCATTTATATAGCAATTTTTAAAAATCATTTCTATTAAGAATATTAAATAATAAATATGTAGAAACATTTAAATATTTACGGGACACTCACTGTATTAAGTTACTAAACAAACTTAGAAACATTCCATTTGAGACAATTATCAACTTCCTTCCAAGATTTTTATTTGATTTTTTTTGGGGGGGGGAAGTTTCCTGTCCCAAAAGGTAGTTTCCTGCCCCCACAATAAAATTTATGTTTTTTGCAAAAATTTTATTAGAAACAAAAAAATTTCAATTTCAATTACCATAATCATGTACTATACAACATTTATTATTAAATAATTTTCAAGGTACATAATTATTCTTTATCAAATTATATATTATTTACAAGGCTAAATTAAGTGTTTTTATTAATAATTAATGTAATTATCATTTTATTTTAAATTCATTATCAACGTAGAAATGATATTTGAAGTTAAAAAAACTACATCATAATTGATGATAAAGATTATTTTAAAATTATAAAAATTACATATTTTTATGTAATGGGCAGGAAATTACCTTTTTTGGGGCAGGAAACTTCGCCCTTAGGGTGCATATAAAATTTTGAGGCAGAAAACTTCCCCCCCCCCGATTATTTATAATATTTAATATATATAATTTTTAGTTTAGATTTCTTGAATTCTAAATATCTACAAGTCCACAATCATTATCCCAAAATGACAATTGATACAGACAATCCAGAAATATTAGATAAAATTAAAAATTCTAAGTATATCTTCACATCTGAAATTATTTACATAAAAATATCAAAAGACTCTAATGTTTCTAAAGAAGATGTTTTAAATACAATGGAGTTGATAAAGAGTAAAATTTAAGATAATTAGAAAATTATAGAAGGTACTATAGCAAATATAAAAACGATCAAATAATATAATAAAACAATACTGGATTAAATTATTAATATGTAAGTTTATTATGAAGTAAAGATTAATATGATATCGAACAAATTAATCGAAAATTTTACTTTATGTTACAATTATTTATAAATAGAAGTATTAAAAAAAATACCAAATAAGTTCAATTAAACAAAAAGTCAAATATTATATAAGGTTAAATATTTTACTTATTAGATAATTACAAATATCCATTTATTAAATAATTAAATTTGCCTATATTAAAATTTAATTTATAAATATTTTATTCACAAATTTATATAATAATTCAGAAATAGTAGTTAATGTTAATGTTAAAATATTGGATTTTATCTTAAGAAAGGCATATCTTCTGATAATTTTGAATTCAATTTCATTTTTTTTATTTTAATATAAATAAGTTTATGTAAAAGGCTATAGAGGAGTATCAAGCAGTCAATTCTTATTGTTAAAATATTTATAATTTAGGGAAGTGAATTTTATTTTAATTTTAAATGATTAAATTAAAAATTTAGATCGTTATAATTCGTATCTTTCAATTTAATTCTATTGATCCAAAATAATATAAAATCAAAATGTTATATCAGGAATTTACTAATGTCAGATTCTAATAATAAATTTCACAAAATAATTTTTTTTAGTTTTACAATACATATTTTTTGCTCTATATTTTTAATTAAAAAATATTAAAATCGTAAAGTCAAGCAGAAAATCATATAATAGAAGAAATTAATGTAGTTTTCTTGAGGAGGTTTATAATTAATTTATAGCTGCTCTAATTAAGTATCAATAAGTTCTAGTTTAATTTAACTTCATCAATTGCAAAATATTCCTACTATAATATTTAAGATTTGCTCACACAATAATTTAAATTTAAATTATTATTTTAATAAACTAATTTTTATATGAATTCTAAAATCATATTTATTCTATCTGAAAATTATTACTTTGATAATTTTCATAAAAGAAAATCTTTTACATTTATTTTAGAAATGCAAAAAATAAACAAAAAGTAAAATGACTTTTAATAAAAAATAAAATTATACTAAATATTTTATCTCAAGTTCTAAAATTAATTATTATCTTTTATCAATTTTATCTATATTTTTGAAAAATATATCAATTAAATTTAATATTAAAATAATAATCGAAGATTTCTCTAACAATGGAAATTATATCAGTACAATTTTTGAAAATGCAGATCGGCTTTTCAATGTTAGTACACTTCAACTAATAAGAATAAGAGTTTTTATTTTTCAAAAATAAATAGGTCTTGAGGATACTAGAAAAAGTTTAGATAAATTAGATAAACTGATAATGATTGATTCTTAAGCTAATTTCTCATATGACTTCCCATTGAATTTATTTTTATTTTTAATTATTGAGGTTTATAATAAATTATTAAATTGAGAAGTGTAACTCATTTAGATTTGAGGAATTCCAAAGTCTTTTACGTGAATTAAAAAATAATTAAATTATTTTAAAATTCTATTTTCCCAAACTTAAAATACTTGAAAGTTAAGGACAAAAATTGTATAAGGGTGGCGTTTGATTACTTTGATCCAGATGATGATAAAATATTTCAAAAACTCGAATATGCATCCATTAAATTCCCATAAGCAAAACTAAATAAATATAAAATAGAATAGTTTATCACAATTTGCTAAAGTGCTCAAATTTTAAAGATTACATGTAAAGATTAATAGTCATTTTATAATTATAATAAATTATTTATTTCTTTTAAATATTAATAATGTAATGCGTCTGATCTGGAGATCAATTAAAAACAAAAACCTTTTAATCGTTAGTTATATTTCTTTTTTAAGTTAAGATATTTTATTAACTTAATTTATTTATTCATTATGAAAACTATTTTTTTTTATTAACTTTTTACTATAAAAACATTACAAGATTATTTCTTAATGAAATTTTATTTTTATTTTAATGAAGTTTTATTTTCAATATTTCCATTATTTTGATTAAGTTCAAATTTGTTAGATTGTTATAAAATTTAATTTGTAACATTTTTTATATCAATATTAAATATATATAATTTGTTTGGATATTTTTAATTCTATTATAAATGTCCCCAAATCGAGAGATCACTTTATTGGGATATGCTTTAAAAAACCTCCTTTAAATGTATTTATAATTTCAAATGTTATTCTTATAAATTCTTAGATATTTATTTTACTAATTATATAATGTAGAATCTTTGCTTGTTTTTTTCGCACTCTAATGAAGTTTATAGAAATATTGCAATTTATTTATTTAATATAATTTACTTTTTCATTATTATTTTAATTATATTATCTAAATAAACTTTAAAAATTCTCGTCATATATTACTAAATAAATGAGCTTTAATGAATATCAAATACAAAATATTAAACTGAATTTGGAAGAATTTTGATTCCAAGATTATAGAAATTAAGTATTTTATTTAATATAATTATGGAAAATATGACATATATTATAAATAAATCAAATAATAATGAGAATATTAATTCTAAAAGCATATTTATTTTTATCTAATTTTTCAATTGAAAATAATTCAGTCATAAATTTTAAAATTTAGAGATTTATTATAGAAGTAGAAAGAAATTATTTCCTTATAACAATATAAATATTTTGAATGTTTGTATTTTATTTAAACCATTCTCTTATTAACACCTTAGAGCATAGAAATAATAAAATTAATAATTTTTTATTTACATAAAATACATTAGAAACTAATTTATTTATTAAAGAGGTTATAAATGAATAAATTAATGTAAGTATATTTAATATAAAATTTTATGAAGTTAAGCAATTATTTTAAGGAGCTACAATAGTTCAGAAATTTTTAAAATCTGATTATGAGAATAAAGCTGATGACTTGCTAATTAAGTACAAAAAAACTAAAAATAAAGAAGAAGTTTAACTGTTTTGTTATAAAGATGATTTGACAAATTGAAAATTAAACAAAATTACTTAATACAAATTTCCTAATTTTTTCATTATTTCATTTCACTTCATATAAAGATATATAAGTTAAGTTATTTCTATTGCATTAAGTTTTATAAATAGTCTTAGACTAAGTAATTTATTACTCTTTAACTCCTTAGTTTTACTAATTTAAATACCCTACAATTAGTTATATAATTTTAATTATTAAAATATTCAAATACTTAAAGATATAATCTCAAATATATTTCATATAACAGTAATAATTTGATTTATATATACTTGCAAACTTTAAAAATAATCTATAAGAAACTATAGGTATTTTTTTATATACTAGGGTTACATTTGAATGAATGAAAATAACTAAAATAAATAAATAGAATGTTTATATCATAGCAGTGACTAAACTCAAAGTGACTCAAAATTCAATATAATATTGATTTACTAATAGTGTCCGTATTTAATCTCGACTTTGATATTGCCAATATTCCTTAGTCATCCAGAAAAGTGAGAAATTATAATTTTGAGCTCACCTTCATAAACAGTAAAATAACTTTTTCTATCTTGGACAAGAATATAAAATTATAATAACAATAACCACTATCGACTCATTTTCATACTCATTCTAAAGAGAAAAATTTTGCTTGGGTTTTAAGAAATTTACAACACATATCTGAAGGGAGTTAATTAATAATTTAATAATTTTAATTAAATTCATTTTCAAATTTGATTGAATTCCAACTATAATCATAATCATAAATATATAAAATTAATTGATGAACTCTAAATTAACAATATTACCACACATAACTGTTTTAAGCTACTTGAGTCTTATAAATAACCTAAATTTAAGATTATTAAGTAAATCTGAGAATAAATTCTTCTTAGAAAAATACGAATACTTTAAGAATTCATAACAAAAATTAAGAGTAACTCTTGATTCAAACACTAAAAGTATAAGAAATTGGAAGTAATATTAGTTACTTAAATGTCAAGACTAAGTCAATGTGATTTTATCATCATTATAAATTAATTTATTTATTTATTTGGTAAATTTATAGATTGCCATTTAATCAAATGAAAGTATTATCTATCTTTTGGAAGTTTTAGTGACTCATATTGATATCCATAATCCAAATTATGCAGGTGAAATTATATAATAAACAATGATGACTAAAGTGAGCTAGAATAAAATATTGATACACATGTACAATTTTAAATAACTTAATTTAATTTTTATATTTTATTGCACAATCTTCTCTGAATCAAGAATAACAAAATTAAGTTTTTAAAATTGTTAAGATCAAGCTTAAATTTAAAGATATGAAGATTCACTCAGATATTAAATAAGAAATGCTAATTAAACAATAAAAATAATTAGAGAAGGAATTAGATTAGAGCTTTGAAGATCCTCTAACAGAAAAAATGTCTAAATTACTCAAAAAATATAAGTCAACCCAGTAATGTGTCAAATTTGAAATAATATTTGATTTCACATGCACTTTAATCAATTAAGTTAGAAAAAGTTAACGATAGAATTAATTTTTATAATTTTCTAATTTCAATTTTATTTTATTGCTAAATGATGACCCAATACATTTTTAAGGTAGCAAATCTAATTTTAGATATGAATATAAAAAGTAAAACTCTTGTTATTACTTAATTTTATTTAATTTATAATTATCTTAAAATTTTACGATTATATTCTTTAAATAATATCAATAAAAACACAAGCATGGAAGGATTAAAGGATCTGTTTTTATAAGTTAATGGATTAAAGATATCTGAAGCAAGCAAAATATTATTTATTTTTTTTATGCCAGAATATAAAAGTGAATTTCGGAAATATTATAAGAATGAATCTCAAAAATAATGGTATGTTCCCATTAATTTCTTAAAATATTAATACAATTATTAAAATAATAAATCATTTCCTACAATGTTTGAGAATCTGGAAACACTCATCATAGTGGATTATGTGGAGTTTAATTATTTTTACAGATTAGAGGGGATCATAATAAATTATTGGTTGCATATTAAAGCAAGTTAGTAGAACAAATTACCAGCTTATGCATCTCTTAAGACTTTTACAGGAACTTTTTCAAATTTTAATAATTATTTAGAAAAAATGAAATTTTTTATTCTATATGAGAGTTTTAAATTACAAAAATACTTTACCATAGGTATAGACTAATATTTATTATCAGAAAAAATACTAATCGTTATGTCGCGAATTTTGCAGGGTATTGAAAATGCTTTGACTATAAATCTCAAATTTTTCCTGCAAATTGTTTCTTTTACAAGATAATCTTTGAGTGATGTTTTCTAGTTATATTGTAAAAACATTGAATTTATATATCTTGAAGACGAAATAGATGTTTAATAGTAGATTCTAGAATATCGTAAAAATATCATGAATGCTGGATAGAACTAGTATTTTTATAATAAATTAATTATATTTTAGAAAATAAATTGATACTTAAGAGGAATAAAAAAAATCAGTAATTTATATAGACCATTTAATATGTTAAGAATTCAAAGTGGAAAGAAGGAAAAGTTGTTGTTACTACGAAATAGATTTAAACTTTCTAATGATTAATAATTAATATTTTTCAATTATTTTAAACTAGTATTTTTAATTTGTGAATTTGCTACATAAAGGTACAATTATGTTTCATATAAATATTTTTAAAAAAAGATTTATTTAGAAATATATAATATAAAAATATATATTTATCACAAATTCCTCGATTTTAAATAGTAACATTAAAAACTAATATATAAATATTAGTTTAAGAATTTATAATGCAGTTAATTTTCTCGTGGGATTATCCTAGTAATATGTTTAATAAATAATTTTTTTTAACTAGTATTAATTATAAATTTTATTAAATTAAGAGAATAAGGACAAATTGCATATGATTTTGTGAATTAATAAATAATCTAATATTTAAGTAAAAGGCTAATTAAATTATATCGAAATTAAATCTAGAAATTTATGATTGAAGGTTAGATACTTTATAAGGCCTTCAAATTTTTATTGTTAAAATTAAATTTGGGTAAAAATAAATTAAATATTTAACATGCTCATAATGAAGATATATATTGAATAAATCATAATTATATACAATTCTTTTTTAATCAAAATTATTATTTTATCTTTATTACTAAAAATTTAAATTATAATTATAAATTAATCATAATTTTATACAAAAAAAAATTAAAACATATTGTTTATTTTTTTAATTTTAATAATTTTTATTATGAATGATTATCTTAATTTTTTTTATAGATTAAACTTAAATGAATAAAATATTTTTCCTAATATTTATAATAAATATTAATCATTGTTAGTTTGTAAATTTTATTATTTTAAAAAATGAATTCCAAATTAACAATCTTACCCCATATAACTGTGTTAAGTTTCTTAGATCTCTCTAAAAACCTTCGGTTTAGACGCTTAAGTCGTTTAGAAAATACTTTTTTCTTAGATAAATACGAATATTTTAATAACAAAAAGAAAAAATTAAAAATAACAATTGACTCTAATTCAAAGAATTAGAATTGGAAAGAATTTTAGTTTCTTAAAAATTTGGAACAAGTCAATGTGATTATTAATTTAATTTTTTTTTATATTAATTAAATGATTAGTATAAAATCATATGAAAGTCTATTAAATCTAGTGGAAGTTTTAGAGACCCTTCTTGATATTCATATTTTAAAAACTGATGAGAGTTTTAAAAATCAGAGCTAATAAGAAATCGTTGAAGAAGAGAAAAATAATGATACAAATATTTAAAATTAATGAATATAAATAAGCAAGAGAAAAGTTCTCAACCTTTAACTAAAGTGAGTATAGACTTTTAAGAGTAATATTGTAAATCAAATGCGAAATTAGTATTGAAAAAACATGAATATCGAGTCTTATACTGCCTTAATTCTATTTTCTCCCTCTTTATCGGAATCTTAGTCATATTTTATTCGAAAAATATCCGCTTTCAACTTTTGATCTTCTTGGTGTCAATAATATCACAACTAAAGATACTGTAGTTAAAACCGCGTCTACCTCTGTCCAAAATGCTGTCAAGCTGGAGATTGCTTTGAGAGAGGTGGTTCCACCATTTTTGTCAAAAAATTAAAAAATTAGAGATGTTTAATAAATTAAATTTAACAAATTAAGCTTTTAATGTTTAAATGATCAGATATTTAAGTTTTCACTAATAAGTTTAATTTATAAGGAAATGTAATAAGAGATGCCTCAATTAATTTTAATCAAAAACGTAATAATTAAGACTGTGTTAAATTTAATTTATTTAACATCTCTAATTTTTTAATTTTTTTACAAAAATGGTGGAACCATCTCTCTCAAAGCAATCTCCAGCTTGACAGCATTTTGGACAGAGGTAGATGCGGTTTTAACTGCAGTATCTTTAGTTGTGATATTATTGACACCAAGAAGATCAAAAATTAAAAGCGGATATTTTTCGAAGAAAAGATGACTAAGATTCCGATAAAGAGGAAGAAGATGGAATTAAGGCAGTATAAGACTCCATATTCATGTTTTTTCAATACTAATTTCGCATTTGATTTACAATATTACTCTTAAAAGACTATATTCGCTTTATAATTAAACAGAAATAGTTAGATAACTAAAATAAAAATAAGTCCTTTGACATAAGTTAAGGGATTAAGTTTAGTTTAAATATTTAGCTAAAATAGAACAAAATTATAAAGCAATGTTTCTTAGTGTATGTAAGTTATTTATAATTAACTGTTTTCGAAAGGCGCCTTGATGAAATTCCAAAGGTGAAAAGGTTTATTGCTTTTATTTTATTTACCTTTAAATTTTTAAAGAGACAGATATTTCAAGAATTTCTTATTAGAATTCTTAAATCTTATCTTATATTATTTAACATATCATCAACTGATTTTTTATCAATACAGTTTTTAACGATAAAATATTTACTCTAGATGTTGTATTTTATCAGAATGAAGTTCAATTAATTTTGAATGATAAAAAAATTAGTATCAAAAAGAAAAGTAAAGTAAAAATTAAAAGATTCGATATTTTATATTTTATAATAGTCTATATCTTTAGAATATCATAAAGATTCAAAAATGGCTAATTGCCTAGCTTTTGAAGTGATTATTATTATTAATATCATTAAAGATGCACATATTTAAAGTAATTAAAGTAATTATTCAATTATAAATATTTAATTTTCTCTCCATATATTTCAAATAATGAATCATAAATTTAAATTTTTAGGAAAATTTCAATCCAACTTAGTTTTACAAATGATTAACTATATACAAATCAATTTTTAACTCAAAACTAGTAATACTTACTTTAAGACAAAGAAAAAATAATAGAGGAATCTTTTGTATTTAAAATGTCAAAATTAGTTTAAAAATATAACTCACAATGTCAAAAAATAAAATTTGAGATGATTTATGACATTACATACAGATTAATCAATTTAAATAAATTAATGATGTTAGTATAATAAAAATAAAAAAGATATATAATTGCTAAATGACGAAATAATATGTTCTTCGGGTTGCTTAGCTAGCTTAAGATATGAATATCTAAAATATAAGGCTTGTTATTAATTGATTTTAAAAAAGTCTATAAAATCATCATTCATTACAATTTATTAATTTTCTTTTAATATCAATTCAAATACTTTATCCGTAGAAAAAGAAAATGTGTTTAAATATGTAAATTAGTTACGTATTTTCGAATAAAATTAAGTAATAACCCTGGCAAACATGAATACTTTGAGTTTATAACACATTTAAAAAATGAATCTCGAAAATAATAGTATTTATCCATTTCATTAATTTACGAATTATTTTAGTTTAAAAAATTAAAATTTTATAATTTCCTCCTTTTTTTGATAAGCTAGAGACCCTCATAATAAAGGATAAGGTATACCATTCTTATTACCAACAAATAGAGGTTCAAGTTTAAAAATATCAAAAATAGAATTAATTGGGCAATTTGAGTAAAATACCAGCTTTTGCATCACTTAAAAAGTTTACAGGGACTTTTTATATTTTATTAATTTGCTTATTTTGATATATTGAACTTTTGTTCTTATATTCAATGCAATCAACAATTTTAGTTTTATTATTTTAAATATACCTAACTAAAATGATAAATTATAAACTACTTTTTACATAGCTAAAGACTATTATTTAACATCTGAAAAACTACAAATCTTTATCTCAAGAATATTTGAGAGTATTGAAAATGCTTCTATAATAAACCTAAAACTTTTTCTGCATGCTTCCTCTATAACATAAGAATAACTGAAAACTACTCTTTAATCTTATTGCAAACACATTGAATTTATTGAAATTTAAAGTTAAATTGAAATGCAAAAGAAACTTCAAGATTATTATTAGAGTATTAATAGGTAAAAGATGAATAAAATTTCTAAGTGCATTGTGTTTGTTAAGAATTATAAAAATGGAGAGGGATAGATTTAGGTCATTATAAAAGAGTTAAAATCTTTAAATAATTATCAATGAATAATGTATTTAATTTATTTTACTAATTATTGAATTGAATTCTAATTGCTAATATATCACTAATATTTTAAAAATAATTTTTAATAGTCAGTTAAGTTAGTCAGTAACTATAGATAAATTAAAATTCTAGAGATCAAAATTTCTAGACATTATATATTAATCATTATTAATTAGTGAGCTTTATTAAATTCAACTTTTTTAAACCTAATTTTAGTTAGTAGTTAAAAGATGTTTAGTTAGTCTACAAGATCTGCTGGTTGACTGGCGAACTCTGCTTTGTCAGTTTATTCGGTGGATCTGAATATTATTCACAAAATCGTTGTGGAGAATTTAACATTGATATT
>ARYC01001055.1:0-17079 GCA_000711775.1 Oxytricha trifallax | reverse complement strand
TTGCAACCTTTTTTTATCGCTTCTGTAATTTTGTGGAATCTCGATGCATATCTTTAATGTTGAAGCTCCATTACTTTGAGGGCATCGAGTCCGATCGGAAGTTGCTCTCATCAACTGAAATAATAACTGCATCCTCATATAAGAAGTGAGCCAACAACATGCTAATCCAGAGCCTCTTCTCATTGAAGTTCGGATCTCTATACTTTGTATTAGCAGCCTTAGTTTTCCCATATCTTAGATGGAACTTATCTCACAGAATCTTTTGAAGAGTGGTAACGCAAGGTACCTTAAGTAGCATACACTCTGGCTTTGTTTGAGCCAGGTTTAATAAATAATTATGAAGCTTCTATCCTGTAACTTCGTAAATTCCGTTCTGTTAACTCATCCATACTGTACATAGAGATAGAAATCGAATGCAAGAGCTAGAGTAGTACACCACAACCTCCCATTGATTGTAGTAAGCCTTACTTTCTTTTGTGGTTCAGGATCAAGAATCTTATGCTTGACCTCGTACTTGAACTTTTCGATAGTCTTGTATACAACATCCACATCCATCTTCAATTTCTTAGCCACTTGACGAGGTTTTAATTGCTCATTATAGTATAGATTAATAACCTCTAATTTCTTACATGCGAGCTTAGCTTCTCTTTTCTTCAAAAAAGGATTGCTACTTAACTTCTAGGATTTGCCTTTTTATTTAATTGTCTCGTTGAGAGCATCTATTAAATTTTGACTCCCTCTAAGAGCTCCTCGTTACTAATTAACTTTGCATCCTCCTGTAATATTTTTGCTTGTGTCGCTTTCTTAATTATTCATAACTTGTTTATTCCTGATTCTGGCAAGTCGAAAACTTTGAAGGTAAGCTTCAAGGAATTTGCAAAGCTCCTCATCATTTTATATGTAACAAATATCAACATTGCTAGCTAAATATTCTTGAATTTTTTCTAGGAAGTTTTATGATTGCTCCACCTGTTAGCTTCTAGATTTGTACAGGGACTTCGCCACTGTTTAGCAGTTATCCAGAATTGTATGTGAACTTTTTTGACTAAATAACGTTTGGGAATAATTTACCAAGCACGACAGTAGTCCATTTAACAATAGATTTCTCTTAAGCCTTAACTTTGCTTGGTTTAATTACAGATAAGGCATTAGAAATAAGAAAATCATCGCTTAATATCGACTTCTATGAGCAAGAAATTTCTGATTAAGATCCATTCTTAGACTCTTCGTTAGGGTGTGAGTTTATACCTGCTTTCTAGTTATCTGTTTTTTAGATCTTCATTTATTACTAGGTATAATTTTACAGATGAAGCTTGATCAAATTAATTATATTATAATATCATTAAGAATATAAATAGATATCTTTAGTATTTTAATTATAAATTAAAATGGAAGGAATGCAATAATCGATTGGTGACCAAGCAGTATTTTAATTACTACCAAATGATGTGGGACAGATTACATATGCATATAAAGAAGGTGACTCTCCTCTTGAAATAATAGGACTTTATTCTTTGTCATGCAAGTTCGTAGAAGGACAGGATTTATTAGAATGGAAAGGTACCATTTTTGAGTTTCTTGTTTCTCATGATGATAATGCAACTGAGCTTCTTCTCTGCTATTTTGATAAACTTATAGAAAGCCCAGATTTATGAAATGAGGACTTCTTCAAAATCTTGATGCGAGCACTTCACGCTATTTTCATCAACAAACTTGATTAGCCGCTAAATGAAGTCTTATAGTAAAGCGAGCTTGAACTTAACCAACTTGCAATTCTACCTTTTAAAAATGCTCTTTCAAACAAAAAGTTAAATAACACTTCATTTCAGAATATTAAAATTGTGAAAATCTCTAAGAATATACTAAATACCAAGATCACTGATTTAAAATACATACGCTTTGACCATAATGCTGATTACTTCAAAGCTTATGAAAAAGACAATAATTTAAATGAGAATTTATTCAATTCATGACTCGTAAAGTAAAAAGAAATATGTTAAGCAAATGTAGAATTCGTCAATCATATAATATGAACAGCTTAGAATAAGAAAAGGACTAGCAAGAGTAGCAAGAATAAGATACTAAAATCAAGATGAATGTCGAAATCAATTTAAATATTGAGGGTTAATATCACAATGAAGAAGGGAACGATATTCAAAACTTCTAGAATAATGATAATTTGAATGCCTCTAAAATCAACTAAAAGGATCTTCTTAATCAATCTATCGAACAAGATTAATATGCTTCTAATTTAGTATCTTCAGTAATGAATTAGAATCCTAATAACAATCAAAATCGAAATTCAAACTAAATTTAGCATTTATTGATTCTGATGATAATGAAGTTGATTATTAGGATATTGGTTAAGTTCTGGACACCATGACGCAGGTCACTTACAAATAACCTAAGCTTCTGAATCAAGATACCCATGCAATTTAAGTTTATTTAGAGGATTAACTCCTCGATTATCAAACTCTAATCAATAAATTAAGAGTGAATCCGCTCACTTATAAATAACAAGCAGATTCCTGTTAATAACTTTTAAAAATGTTTTAGGAAAAGCTGAACGAATTCATAAAACAAAATATTGGCTTGCCACCGCTACAATCAAAAACACTAACATGGCTGTAAACAATGTGTTCAATATAGATTTGGTCGATTAGGAAAGAATAGAAAAGTAAAAAAAATATAGGACTGCTTCTAAAAAGCGATCATTATCTGAAAGAAACAAAAAGCAGTCAATAACTTACGAAGAGAAGATTATTTAATAAAATAAGGGTCTTGTTTCAGATGAAATTTATTTCTAAAAAAGAGAATCGGGTGCAGCATTGAAATAGATCCCGATAGCTATAAACTAACGAGCAAGGATTCAATTACAAAAGCTTCAAAGTTTAAAGCTTAAACTAAAAATTTTGATGGTCTTTTAATAAAAGTTTAAAAGAAATTATCCTTGAATTACAAAGCAAATATATTAGCTGATAAGGATTATGATAGTACATTACACCAATTTGAAATACGTGATTTTCCTACTCCGTAATTCTCTGAATCTGAGACATTACATTTAATGGGCACTCTGGATTACGCTATCAACTTGAATAAATATATTAATGAACATCGTGATGTAGATAAGAAGGAAATGTTCACCGGATCACCATTCTTCGAGTGTAACTAACATCGCCTTATGCATACCTCTTTTAGGCATTAAATATCTAAATAGAGTAAAATGACCAAATTTTTCTAGCATAGAAATTATCATTAGGCTTTCAATTCAGATTACGTTTTCAAGCCTTAGATACATAAGAACCCCTAGAATTATTCATACCCCAATGAACTTCTTGGACTGTTAAATATACTCTGTAATGGACCGGTTTATAATGATTTAAGAGCGGCTTTCATGCTCTTAGCCGCATTTTATTCTTCAAAGCCTGAAGATATAACCAGTGAGTGTTTTTTAAACCCACTGGTTTTTCCACTATGCTAAGTACTTCAATCCTTAGTCTTCAATTTCAAACTTCAACCGTTTAAAGTAATTAGGATATTGGAAAAATATACAGAAGAATAGAATTTGGAGATGTTTCCTTCTATCTATAAACTTCATTACTGCAATAGGGATAATTTTTGTGATTATGTATTCGGAGAGAATTCAATCATTGTGGAGCTCATTTACTTTTACAGTGATAATCCTATCTCTAGATCACAATTCGCCGTTGTAAGAGAAAATTAAGATTATTATCTAGTGGCCATGTCGATGAGGAGAGGAATTATACAGATACCCTAAAGACTTGAAGTAGTTAAAGGTAAAGAAGAGCAAATAATTGAAAACCTGATTGATGAGTTATTTGCAAGTGAAGAATTCGATATAGGCCTCAGCAAGCCGTATATGATAAGGTTCTACTTAGTGTAACTCTAGGATTAAGAGCCTCCTTAAACTATCTATTAAATTCCTGCGGATTACTAGTATAGACTAAGAGACTTTTATGTCAATTCTTTAGTTGGTAAATATACAAAGCCTTAACTTTTTATAGTTATAACTTTCAAGAGTTAGATTATTGTGTAGCAGATATCAGAAGAGGAGAAAAGTATATGATGATACTTATTGACACTATGGCAACCCCAAAGTTAGACAGTTATTCATATTATGAGGATACTCAATATAAATACAACTAAATTAAGCCCGAAAATAGAGATAATGTACAAAGTTTCAGGAATTTTGCCAAAAAACTCAATGGGTAATAGCTAAGTAAGTATTTGTGTTTAACTTCCTATAGAAACTTAATGGGAAAAAGTGCAAAAATATATTGATTACTATTCTCAAGATTATAGTTTAGCATACTGTCTGGACTCAATGATATAATCAGTTCAAATTATGAAAGAATTCAATAAAACATTTGAAGGGAAGAAAACCAACGAGTCTAAGGCTATAGAATCTCTACTTATACAGATATAAAAAACTCTCCGTTAAACCCTTTTTAAAATTGTCCCTTAAGTATTCGAGTCTATATTATCATTGTAAGTTATTGAATTTCCTAACTTTGTGTATAGAAAAGAAAAATTAAATAAGATAGAAGACAATGCATTGAAAGAGATATTCAACTGAATTATGAAATACCATTTGACTTACGATACAATATCCTCAATGTTTTACTTTGTTCTGAAGAGAGATCATTCAATTCTGCAACATATAATTTGCTAGAATATTCCAGAACTAAAGACAGTTTTACTGAAGATATAATTGATGATGTTGACAAGAGGAAATAATAGTTTGAACAAAATACAAAAACTGAAAGTTTCCATCAAAGTTCAAAGTTATAAGATCCTTACCATAATTACAAGTACTTGCGCCTGTTTGAGAAATTAACTAAATTGACGCCTTTGGACAATAGTGCACTCAAAACCTTAAATTATCGACCTTATGATGACTACTGTGTAGTAAAATTAGAGACTTTTCCTGTAAGCTCTCAGGAACTGAAAAAATGTTACAGCGGCAGCGTGCATAATTTCATCATCTCTAATATGGACTAGCTTTGTTTAACAGTTCAATAATAATACTAATGGAATACTCACAAGCAACTAAAGTAGGAAAACAGCCTGAGCGAATATAATATATTGTGGCAAAGATAGAGATAGCTTTCACTCACATATGCGCATAATGATAATGACTTACTCACTCCATAAAGGAATCGGGTTGATGGTAGCTACACTTTGTAAAATCAATAAAGCTTTTCAGATTCTCAAAGAAAAAGAGATACAAAGCTAAGTTTAAAGCAGCTAAACTAAAGCCAACTTGCAAGCAAATAAACTCTCCAGAACTTGTCATAGATAAAAAGTGGACAGGACTCCTCTTCCTCCTCTCTAAAGAAACATTGTGGTGGAGGGATTATGAGTCAGACACCGAAATACAACATTTCTCCATAACAACAATTTAACACTGGTACTGCTTAAATCAATCAATTCTAATCAAACAGTCTTTAACTCACTCCAACTTAGATATAATAGAATAAATTATAAGTTGAACCTTTCAGCAAACTCAAGAGTTAGACGCTAAATAATAAAAAGAGCAAAGCAAAGAAGAAGGTGCAAAAGAATAGTTAACAGAATGATTCTGTGACTAATAATTCAAAAGAGATTAAATTAGTTTAATAGATGTTAGGCACCAACACTAAACAAAAAGACCAGCTCATTGATCAAAATGATCCTTCAAATAGAATCAACGATTAACATCAGCAAATTGAAGGAGGTGGTTTTGCACTTGACACAAGAGATCAGAAGCAGCACTAAGAGGACTCAGGCAATCAATAAGCGATTCATAATGATTATGAAGAAGTAGGAGAAGATTATGACGAAGATTAAAGTGAAGACGAGTATTAACCAAATAGATTTAATCAACAAAGAACTTAGAATTTCTAAGAGAGCGATGCAAGCATACCCAGGGACCACTGAGATTTTGAGAAAGACAGCTATTTCACTACATAACCTCCAATCTTTCCTAGTAATGGAATTTATAAACAACCTATACATAATCAAGTGAAAGCATCCGTAGGTCACCAAAACCAAAAATAGAACTCTTACTTTAAAAACCTTGGTGGAAGTCGAATGTTCCATAATAAACATGATAATTAATAATTCAATGACTTTGATTTCTAAGCAGGAATAATCTAAACCTTAATGATATCAATTCTGAAACTGATGAAGTCAACAACAAGAATTAAACGTTGATACTTTCAACTGAAGCAACCTAGTCTCACAAAGGGACACCCAAGATGCCTTAGTCTCAAAACAAAGCTTCATAATAAAATATGAATCAACCTAAGAAAAATTCTACTAACTCCAACCAAGCTAATATCCTACCATTCCTTTGAAAAGGCGTTTAAAAGCTTTATGAAGATAATTTCCACAAGTTATTTCCCAAGTTTAAGTATATTTGTAGCAAAAATGATTATTTAGTTTTTATAACAAGTTTTAAATCAACTCACTACACTCTCCCTCCCTAATTTTCTCTTATATTAATTCTCTCCTCTCTATTTAATTTTCACCAATTTCATCCCAGTTTTAAAAATCCTGGTTTTATTAAGATATTATTAAATTTATTGGATTATTGCCCTATAAATTGCCAGTTTTAAGTACCTACTATAAATTTAATTTAAGTTTGTAACAAACTTCTCAACCTAAATAATTTAAAAACTATAAGCCCAGCTCTCTTCTAACCCAATTTTCTTCAACTGCCCTATTTTACCCTACCAACTCAAGATTTCTCTAAGTTCTGGTTTCTAACCTTAAGCCCTGCTAATCGGCTTGAGGACAAATTTTACGTTTTCAAAGGCCAAACTAGACTTTTAGTCTTTTTAAGTACCTTAACAACTTGATGTACTAAAATGAAAATTTTGGCAGCATTTCAGGTTTTACTGGTTTGTAATAATTTTACAGAAAATTCAGCTATCAGCTTATATTACCTACCTATATCCCTAATTGACCTAAAAGTTGGCTTTAGCCTAGTTGTTTTAGTTAAAAAGTTAAAAATCAAAAACGCTGGAGATTAACTGAGTTTACTAAGTTTTTAAAGCTAACAGCTATTTAATTAAAATCAAGTTTTAAGTTTAAAAGTCAAGTGATGTTTGTTACAGTAACTAAAAAATCATGGTTTTTAAAAAGGGTAAAGTTCAAATAGCTTAAAAGCTTTGTAAAATCACCTCAGAAATCTTTTTCAGCTGAAAGAACTTAGCTGGGGTTAAAGCTAAAATTTAAGCTTGGGTAATAGTGGCCACTATTAAATTTCTAGTTTAAACATTCAGTCTGGGGTTTAATTTAATTCACAAATTTTTAAAAGAACAAGTAAAATTTTCTAAGTGAAGCAAGAACAAAGTAAGAAATCAAAAGAACCCAATTATATTGCTAGTAAGAACCAAGTTAGCAGTTTTAATTATTTTAAAGAACCCAAAGTAACAGTAAGGACCAAAGTAACAGTAACAAATCATTTAGAACTCCAAGAACCCTTGAGTAGATTTTTTAAAAAATTTAATTTGCTTAAGTAGCCTGGCCAGGCTTTACGATCGATTTAAATAGCAAGTAACAGAGTAACAGTAATTTCATAGTAGATAAATTTAAAAATATTTTTTAACAGAACCCAAGAAACATTAACAAAGAACCCAAGTAGCATTGACACAGAACCTCGATTTAATAAAAATAAACAATTTGTACTTACTTAATTAATTTTGGTTTTAATTTAAGAACTCTCTTGAAGGCCTTCACTTTTTGATTTTGATACTGCAGAATTAATTTTTGAAGATCTTGAACTGGATTTTAATTTTGATTTTGATTTAAAAAAAAGGAGCAAAGTCAAATCATTACTAGGAAACAAATGATCTGTTTAGGGTATTTAATTAATTAAGAGCGGCAGTGACATGACTTAAAAGCTACATTTGCTCAAGTACAATCGCAGTGTTGCAATCACTGGATGTTTTCAACCTCGCGTTTCGCTAATCAATGTCTGGCATGGTAATTAATTAAAGGAAATCTGAATCGTATCAAATAAACAAACGATCAGTTTTAAAGAAGATTTTAACTTGCACAGTGACATGACTCTCAGGCTACATTCCTCCGCAGACTTTTCGTCAATCGATGTCGGGCAAGGACGATAAATCGTAAATTAATTATAAAATGAATCGAATTTAACCTCGTTTCGAGGACGACGAATTTGAATATTCAAACGGGTGGCCCAAAGGTCCTGAGAGATTTTTTAATAATTAAATTTTAATGATAGAGGTTCCCCTTATTCAACTTCAGCAAGTTACCCTTGGCTAAACTAAAACTACTTGCTACTTAAGCTAACTTTAAGAAAAGGAGTTACTCTTAGTAACTTAATTAAAATTTTACTCCCTTGTTAACTTACAGTTAAGTAAAGTTTTTATTTGGCCTAGGTACTCACCCTGACTGTAGAGAAGCCTAAAAAAGCTTCAAGCGTAAATCGGCTCAGGCAGTATCCCAAACAGCAGTTTCTTGGTTTTTAAGTTTTCTTAAGTAAAGCCAGTAGTTTGGCACTCTACTAATAAAAATTAACCAGTCTAAAAAATTTAGGCTGAAACTTAAACCTCTCTCACCTAAAACTTTTTACTTTTTAACTCTTTATAAGTACTTTTACAGAGAAAGCAGAGAACAGTAAATAGTTTTACTGCCCAGTTACTTTACTTCATCAGTTAACTGCTGGTAAGGTAAGTAAGCTAGGCTTTATTTCTATTATTTTTCTCCCTTTTTAAAAAATTTTGAGAGACTAGTAGCAGCACAGCAAATAAATTTACTTTTAACTGCAAAAATCTCAGCTGCTCTTTCCTAGAGTTTATCTCTAGGACGGGGTTGCACTCTAGTTCAAAGGAATTGTTTGATTATTGGTTTGAGTTAAGTTAGGGAATGTGTATTATTGCTATTATTCATCCTATATATTTCTTTTAATCAGTATTTTCAATAAAATTACAGAGCCTCAGACTTATAAAACTGAGAGTGATGTTTGTTACACTTATATAAATCTTGAAACAATATACAATTAAACTGACCGATCTTTATACGATTAATTAAAGCCCTGATAATATTATCTTTAACTGAGAATTCTGCTAGTCAAATTATAATATTAAATCAAATGGAATTTGAAAACAGCAAACTCATTTCTACATACCTGGCTTTGATGTCTCCTATGAAAGAGGACAAACTGAACGAGGATATCGCTGGTATCGACTTCACTAAGGAGCCTGAGTGCTAACCCCTCAACTAACTTAAGGATGCAGCTTTCCATAAGATGGTATCCCAAAACTCCTTTTAAATCAAAAGGACCTTGAGATATTTCTCACTTGGCTATCTCTACTACTATCTTTTGAAAGGGCATCACACTGGAGAGAGCGACGAAGGTTCCTATGACGACGAAGACCATTACGACGACGAGGACGATGACGACGAAGATGATGACCAGAAGGAAACTAAAGTGCAAGCGGAGGGAGACTTCTCCGACTACCAAATCCCTGCCGATGAAACTATCGAGAAGGCGATCCAGATTTTCCCTGACGGAGATGTATTGTTTATTCCCCTTGGCATCAAGTCAAACTTCCAGTGTATGGTGAACCAAGATGAACTTGCAGAGCACCTCCAAGCCTTAAATGTCGCAGATTACAAGCCTTTCCATTTTAAGGGACAGTTCTAGTTGACTATTGGGTTCCAGGAGAGCTTCAAGATCAAGAGAATCACCACTTAAACTTCTTAAGGGCCCAAGAAAACTCTCACTCTTGAATGGTCCTTCACTTATCCTACGATGGAATGGCTAATGCAAGAGCAAGAAGCTAAATTGATCGTTGAGGATGAAGAAGATCTCACTACCGACTTCTTGAAGTCCAAGATGTGGATGCTTGACGAAGAGGGTGTCGTCTGTTCAACTCAGGAAGAGGAGAAGAAGGAGGAGGAGAAGAAGGAAGATGATGACAAGGAGCAGAAGGTCTCCTCTATTGAAATTATGGTTATATCAAAGTGAGATGCTAATAAAAGATGCTCGCTTATATTTGATAAATTTGTTTGATAGTTTAACTTTTAACTTTTCTTTGGTCTTTATTAAAACCTATTTAATCCTTTGACAACTTGTCTTCTCATCTCGCCTTTATGAGGAAATCTCTTTTAATCCGCAGAGAATATTTAGAGTTGAAGTGAGGCCTAATACAATGATCAGAATTATACTCATAAACGATATTAAACTTCTAAAATAATTCTCCTTCTACCAATCGATAACCGATTTAATAGATGATGTTTGTTACAGACACATTAAAGTACTACTCAAACAAACAGATGTCCTTTATAATGGACACCGATTCCGGTACTAGATAGTAGGGAGACTTATACATATTAAATAAGATTGTGGTTAATTATAATTATTCAATTATTTTCGTTTAATTTTTGTTCGTCAAGAACTAAGAATTTCAGGGATCTTCCTTCTCTGGACGAGTGGCTTTAGACTTCAGGAATTTGACTCGTCGTCGCTCTCGTAATCGTGAAGAGTTAATGTGTCGATTTACACTTAGTCTCTCTAATGCTTGAAGAATGGATCCATGTACAAGGACTGAATTGAGGATCTGTACAAAGGGTCAGGAGTCAACAAGTTTCTAATGATGACAAACCACTGACCATCCAACTTAGGATTCAGTATCTCAAAAGGTCTATTGGTGAGAATAGCATTTTTATCTTTCAATGCCAACATATCATCAACAGTGTAAGGTAAGCTTCTGCAAAGAATATAGAACAGGAGTAGGCCAAGTCCCCAAGAATCTAAAGCCTTCATCATCAAATGATTTTAGGGCTGGATCTCTCTATTAATAAATTCAGGAGGAGAGTATTCGTTAATGATTCCATCTCTCTACATTCCTGTTCAACCAATCTGTCAAGTAAGGAACGTGGTACTTATCAAACAGAATGTTTTCCGGCTTAATATTCAGGTGATAGACTTTGTTCTTATGGCCTGGAATAGAGTCTTGATGATCATGAAGGCAACGTACTTGAAGCACTTCTGATTTATGAAAAAGCCTTCTAAAAGGGTCCTTAAGTTGTATGGATACTTAGGCATCAAGTATGCAGGCTTGCCTAAGAGGTTATAGGTTTCTAGTATAGATACTATGTTTCTACCTTGCTTATTGAAGTTGGTATCCATAATTGCAATAGCTGAAGCTTGATCAGGAATCAGAGCTTTCCAGAAGATCTTAATAATCATTTCACAAGGACCGCTGCTCTCGCTTATGACTTGGTTGCTATTCGTTTTCCTATAACACTCGAACGATCTGGTAAGATAACTTTTCCCTATTCTTTTTCCAAGCAACAAGTTATGTTTGTCAGCCTCTCTCTTAACCATAGCAAAGATGTCATTTTCCATATCTTCCACTGTAGCTCTAAGGTTCTAGCTCTCCTTGTAAGATTTTAATAGTAAATCAAGTCGCCCGTAGATCCCCCTCAGCATTTGCTAGTTCAGAGTCTAGTAGTGAATATAGAACTTGGACCCTTCAACGAACTCGGCCTTTTCTTTTTGATTGAGGGTCCTGTACACCTCGTCGTTCGCTATCGATTATTGTAACTACTCCAGTTATTCCTAGCCCACTCTAAGCCCAGTAACCTTTTGATTCGTTGGTAAGGCCACTACTTTATTCAAAACATTTTGTATTTTTTCCAGGTTCTCTCCTTCGAACCTTGATAGGTTCCAATAGGCTCTCAACTTATCCACTTGATTGTAAAACAGCCTATCCTTCTAAATCGTCAACCTTTGCTCGGTTCCCTTGGGCTCATACTTGCAATGCAGTTTCAAGGACGTTTTGATCTATTCAATATTAATTTTTTATACTTGTTTAAAAAACCTGCTTACTTGCTTTTACTTTCTATGATCTATATCCAGCCTCCTGAGGCTTCTTATAACTTCTTCAGACCCTCTATGATCTGAGCCTCTGAAACGAACTTTCCAACATGCTTGTCACTTCCTATCATGTTTTTGATCAGTTCGGCAAGTGGTATTATCTGTTTAATTGTAAAGAGGTACTGCAACTTATTGGTTAAGGATAGCAGCTTCTCAAACTATTCTAATGGCTCGTTTGCATTAATAGAATTATGCAGTTAATCTCTCACCTTCTATTAGTTTACCTGCTTATTAATAATAGCGTAAGCTAGTTTGGGTGCAAACTCCTTAGTGGCCTTTTCCAAAAGACTTTTGGATCTTGGGCTCAGCTATTATTGCGGTTCTTAATTCTCTGCCTCAAGTTCCAAGCCTAGCAGCTTTGGAGTCATTTGGACTTCACTGTGCCTTTTTCCTAACTGACTTCCAGGAGTCGTGAAGTTGGAGTCGACAAAGTCTGAAGATGAATCCTTGTAGTAAAGGTAGAATTTGATCTGCTGCTCGTCCTGGTTTATGATCTCTACAGGATGATCGCTCATTAGCTAGAAGTAATGGATCCCTCCTCTACCCAGACATTAATCAGGAGGCAATACCCACAGCACATACTTGAGTGGGGCACTGCGATTAATTGCTTGAATAAGTTCTTTAGCCTTTGAAGAATCAATCTCAATTTTAAAACAACAAAAGTGAGTGGCGAAGGAATTGTTGGAGTCTCTAAGCTCAATGATCTTGGTGGTCTTGTGAATGATATCGATCCTTGAGAGATAGGCACCTAACCAGGGATTGTTACTTAGCATAGCTTAGCCCATGAACTCGTTGACCAGGTCATGTAAGAGGGAGTGAATAGGTTTTGAGTTTATGAAAGTGAAGGTTGATGTTTGTTACACCAAGTTGCAGAAAAATGTAGCTTAAGAGAAGTAAGAATCAATCTCGCAAAGAAGGATGTCAAGGTCGTTGTCCTCTCCCAGTAGGATGTTGATTAGCTTGGCAACTTCCAAAGGATCAAAGATAGATGGGGCAGCAGGAACATTGAGTTAGCCTCTACCATCATAAGGTCTTATTTCTTTTGACTCCTGGTAACCGACTTCGATTTGGGAGTTCTCGAGTTGGAGTAATCGACTTCCTAATTTTTACTTATAAATTCTTGAACCTTAACTTAGTACTGTTCATAAAATGCTTTCATTTACTTCTTGTCTTCTTCTGAGACAGTATACCCAGTTGCTGGTACAGCTTTATCGAGCCTTACAGCCTTTACGCCTTTGAATTTAGGAGTCCTCAATCCATCTTTCTCTTCTTTTTGCCACTGGTGACGTATTTTCTTACCAATATAATCCTGCTTTTCAAGCCTGTCAGGATCATTCCAGCAGTCATAGATGGTTTCGACTTTGATCTCTTCTTGAATCGTTACTTCGGTAGGATTGACTATTGTGTCAGAGTTGAAAGAGACATCATTAAGGGCCTTTACATCCTTGCTTTCAGTTTTAGTTGCAAGATCAAAGTTGCTGGGATTAAACCTGCACTGCGACCGAGTTCAAGGTCTTGCGAATTTGGTAAATTTCCTGAATCTTAGCAAAGTTCTCCTCAGTGATGACGGGAGTTTCCATCTCTTTAACGCTTATTATAAAAGCAGGAACTTGGACAGGGTGAGTATCTATATTGCATTAACTTATATACATTACATACCTTAAAGTTAAGGAGGCTTTTAAGGTTAAATCCTCATCGATGAGCAACTCTCTTTAAGCATACTTGAAACGAAATCGCCAGGCTAGTTTAATTCAAAGGGTTCACAGGTATTATAGTTTTCATCTCCAGGAACCAGGGAGTTGACCCCCCGAGAATAGTTGTGGCATTGATTGCCTTTGCTGAACGACTCTGAAGAGTTGCCGTAAATGCTGGAAAGAATGCTTTCAGGCTTGGCATTTTTGCACTTGTGCTTTCTCTTGCTTTCAGAGGAAGAGTAGAAGTTGTTGCACTTATCGCACATATTCATTTTAGGTTTGAGTTGTTTCATCTACTGCACTTAGTCGTAGTGCTTCTAGTGCTTGTGCTTTGTTAAGCTCTGGGAGGATATATAACTCTTCTGGCATCCCGCGATCGTGCAAGGATATTTGCCCTTCTTTCCTTTAGCTGGATTCGGTGATTGCTCACTCATTATATTAATAGTTATTAATTATAAAGTTTAATCAAAGTAGAAGTTAAACAGAGAGCCTTCCTTATTTAGTATTCCTTCAAAAGCCTCGAAACTTTCAGATGCCCAGCCTGTACATTCCTAAGAACCAGGCAACTTAGCTTCTGACTTTCCTTAACTCATATATGCCACCTGACAAGTTTCTAAGCGCGAGGAGGCTTGATTGAAGAAAGTTCGATTTCCTCCTAAAATGGACACAAATTCCAGATTGGACACAGTTCCGGACACATATTCCGGACACAATTCCAGGTGATGTTTGTTACATTGATCAAAGTTTTATAATATTAAGTTAAAAGTACAAATCACTCAATTAAAATTTCACCAAATGAATTAACAATAGAAGCAGGTGCTACCCAAGGGGTTTACGTGTCAGATTTGCAATGCCCCTTTCTAAAACAGAACAGCCAAACACCGCCACATAAAGAAGGATCACACCGAGCAGGAAGTTAGAGACAACAAGTTGCAAAACTATCATACAATTTGTGAAGTTTGTTAGAAGGTCTACTCAACTAAGCACAGCTATAGGTTTCACCCTTGTGTCAAGGAGAAGAAGATTAGAGAAGCTGCCCAGGCTATCGAGAGTGGTAGCTAGAAGTAAAGTTCCTCTGGCAAATCCAAGGGAGATGTAAAGCAGAGCGAAGCTTCCTAAATCAACATGGATGAGAAAGCCCACTCCAACTCAAAAGAATCTATCGCAACTTAGCAGCAGCAATTCTAAAGTAAGAATAATTCCAGTTGATAAACATACAGATATGTTGGAGGCAATTGAAAGGTCAGAAGCATGAGGCGTAGCTACAATCAGTGAGGTATCAAGATCACTTCCAGTAGAGCAGTAAGCTCATGAGGACTTTTATCCTGGATCTCCTATTGAAAACCATGACGATTTTAATTGCAGGGAATGATGGATGCTTCTCTTAAACTAATATTGCGCCTCAAACTAGATTTGATTTAGCCTGCTTCAAGTTCCAAGTCAGTTGCAAGGGAAGGTGTATTACTTGACTTTATAAAGGTGGCTACTCATGCGCCTGAACAAACTCAATTGGCTTAGTTAACAGAAGGCAAAGCTCAAGCGGAAGAAGATAATTGTATTAATGAGAAAGTTAATAATAGATTGTGGAAAACGTTTTTGGAAATCCATAGGTACCTAAACTTTTAAAGTGACTTGAATTTCAGCAATATTCATGTGTTATTTAATCAGGACATTCAAACCAAGACTTGTGGCATTGTAGCGCCTGCAACTCGTTCTAGAACTAGTATAATAATGGATCCCAATTTAGTGGGCAGTGACGCCCAACCTGCATACGGAGAAATTCCTACAGTTCAGTTTTCCAAAATTATTGAAAGACTGCAATAGTATGGTATGAACCAAGACTCTGTGTTTTACGATGTTGGTTCCGGGTTTGGCAAGCTGGTATTCTAGGCAGCATTTATGACGAACGCAACCAGCGTTGGAGTGGAGATAGTGCAAACCGCTTCCAGATCTCAAATAAGAAATTACTCTAACTCTAGGAAGATTATTCAATAGACTTGGAAGTGAGCGCTGTCCTCAAGAAGATTGAGTTATATTAAACAAATTTCAGGAACGTCCAGGAATTTAAGACTTCGTCTAATCTGCAGGTAACTCACTTATACAGCTTCGCTGCAAGGATGTCAGACCTGACTTAAAGTACTTGATGGATCTAATTGACAACTGCCCCAATCTAAAGTATGCAGTAGTTACCTCCAATATAAATAAAATCAATCTTCTCAATAACCAGCCTAACTTCAAATCTATCTATAAAATGAGTTACTCAACAACAGGCAATTAGAAATTTACTTTTCATTTCCTTGAGAGATAACAGGCAGTATCTATCGCGCAATCAAGGATAAAGGGGTAAGAGATTCTCTCTGAAGAAGTTAAAGAGATCTAAAAAGGCGAAGGCTAGATTTTGCAAAAAAGATCAAGCACTTAAAGAGATAAGCGCTCCTCAAATGAAAACATAGAAGCTGCCTGTAAGAAAAATCACCCTACAAATTTCTAGCGAAGAAAACATAACGAGCTCCTTGGCTTTAGTGAAAGCTCTGGATCCGGTTAATAAATGCTGGATCAAATAAATTAAACAATCGCAGATTAAGTTAGGTTAGCAGGTAGTTCTAAGATCGAGGCTGTCACTCCTGATTCAGTTCTGAAAACATTATCAATGTACAAGAAAACCCAAATAGAGGGCATAGAGCAGTATTAAAACCTGTTGGATTAATGTGGTATGCAGAAAGCTATTATTGAGAAATACATTGAGCCCAGTAGTTCAGAGCTGGACTAAGATTTTGGAGAGAAGGGTGTTTTTAATCATGTTCAGAGGGAGATATATCAAGGCTTTGAAGAAGAGGAACGCCTCAAAATTTTTAATCTCTACACCGACTATGCGAAATAGCTGCACAAATTTCATTTTATTGAAGAAAAGATTGCAAGTAGGTTGTAATAATGGCAGGAGTTGAATATTGCTAATGATAAGCTATAGGCTAAGAACAAAAGACTTGAGTAGGAAAACATATCTTATATAGCAGAGCTACTGATAGATAGGTACGGCTTCAAGGTTCTGAACGAGTAAGAAAACGGAGGTTTCGGAAGAGTCTTTAAGTGTTAGAAACTTGGGGAGTAATAACCCAACGAGTTCCTGGCAATCAAAGTGCCTATTGATAGCAGTACCAAAATCAATAGCGAAGTTAAATCTCTGAAGGAACTCTAAACAAAAAAGAAAAAAGACCCAGGCTCAAATTTTGTTGTTTACTTGGTAGAGACTATAAAACTTGGTAAGAGGAAATTGATAGTTATGAAATGGTACAATAATAATCTCAGACATTTATTGATGATTAAGAAGCTAAAAGAGAAACAGAAGTTTTACATCTTCTACTTCATAATAATAGGAATTGCTTACGCCCACTCATTTGGGATTGCTCACAGAGATCTAAAGCTGGACAACATTCTGATTGATGATAAGTACTTGCCAAAAAGCTG
>ARYC01001054.1:0-18332 GCA_000711775.1 Oxytricha trifallax | reverse complement strand
ATTAAATATAAGTTAAGCAAGATGTTATAAAAGAAGCTGTGCAAATTGAGGAGGAGGTTAAACAACCCGCCATAGAGCATTAATAAATTCCAGCTAAAGTTGACTATTAATGCAAAGAATTCAATAAAGTTTTCCCTTACAAGTCATCTTATAAAAGACAATTGAGAGATATACACAACGATATGCCAAGGTTATATCTCAAGCATTAAAAGAAAGATGGGAAATATATCTGTGAGTTCTGTGAGAAGCCATATTCTCATACTAGAGACCTCAAAGTGCACTTAAAGAAAAATCACAATTAAAGTTTTTCTTTATTCATGAACCTACTGGGAATAGATTCCTCTAAAAGAAAAGATCAAGAAACCCAGTGGAGTCTCTTAGAGTTGAAGTCTAGAAGTAAGTTAAAATGAAGAAATCAGTCAAGAACTTTCCAGTCTTTGAGATCAATAAAATCATGGTTAAAATAGAGGCAATGAGGATTCCTATATTCAAAATTATTGACTTAGATTCTTGCCTAGAAACTACCTTACTCTTGAATATAAAATAGAGAAGAGAGTCATTACTGATGACTAATATGCTTACAAGATATATCCTTTCAATTACTTCCTTGCTGATGACAAGTTCTAAATGGAATTTGCTAATGAGTATTATGCTCTTTAAAAGGCAAAGTTAAGTGAGTGTAGGCATATCATCTAGCTTGATGTTCTTTTACTTGGTAAAGATCATGTAGCCTTCAGGCTTCCTTTACTTGAAATGACTTACAGAGAATTCTTATCTGACAATCGATGTCAGAGATAAATTGGCTAGATAGTATAGCAGATAGTTGAGGGGATTGAAGAGCTTCACAAGCTTGGTTATGTTCATAGAGACTTAAAGCCAGGGAACATCATGATAAACTTTCAGCCTCTTAGAGTTTTTATTATTGACTTCAACAGAGCTCAAAGAGTGCAATCCTCTGCATAAGGAAATGTATACGGCACTCCTGGATATTTCCAGAGAGAGAGGATTGGAGAGATGGAGACACTTAATGGGATATCTGGGCTCTAGCAGTAATAATAATAGAGAGCGACATGCCAAGAAATGATTACTTTAGCTGCAGGGGTGAGAGAGATTGTAAGCAGAGAATCAAACAATATCTCGATAAAAATAAAATGAATGGAGGTCTCAGAGAACTTGCATACTCAACTATTATCAAGCCAAGCTAAGAGAATTAACAAACAATAGAAACAATCAAACATCAACTAAGAAAGATAAAATTCAGAGAACTGCCACATGACTCTAAGCTTATATTTGTGTGAAATATTTTAAAAACTCGCTTGTTATACTCACTTAAATTACTAATATTTAAACATTAAACCCCTACATAAACCCTATTAAAACCCTAATAAAGTATACACTAATAGTCTACTTTTATCAATCAAAAACTCAATCAAACTACTGAAAGGGTTTTGGGGTTTTGATTCTTTCTCGATATAGATCATCTTGCTTTAAGCTTAGAATTTGATGTCTAGCCAAATGATTATAACCAAGAGATGGTCTCCTCTAAGCCAATTCTTCAATTGACCCAATTAGCATATTATTTAATGAGGTCGTTTGTTTTATTATTTATTCAAAACTGATGTAGTTTCTAGAGAGTTGATTAGGTCCTAGTCCATTTAAATCTTAATCATCATTTTGATTTCTTATAGTGGATAACTAAGATTAATTTCTTTGGTCCTCAATTAGGTTTGAGTTTTTAAATTTAAACCCATTTTAATTATGTCCCTCTTTCATTTTGAGTTCCTCACTTTCCTCAAAGTCAAGCTCTTATATTTCTTAGGATTTCTTTTTTTTAGTCTTAAATCCTTTAATTTCTGAATAACCTAAGTATGTATTATAAATGAGAAATAAGGAAGTTATTACCAACTGAGCATAACCGACTTTGAGAATCTCAGCATCAGAGTAAGTAATTAGGTGCATTTTCAATTATGAAGTTGGGTACCGACCCTCAAAATTATATTGGCAAACCTTGCACGCGTAACCATTTTTGCTTTTTAAATGAGCAAAACTTCCTTATTTTCTAGATTGTGTTTTTATATGTCTTTTGTATTACTTCTTAGTTAAGACTTTGTCACAAATAGTGCAAGTGTAGCTTTAAGCTGATTGATGTTTGAATGAATTTTTCTCACTTTACATAATTTAAACACCTTTTCTTTTAAGATTGTTCAAGTATCTCTATAAAGTAAGTTATATAAATTAGGTTATTACCAATTTTATAAGAGAATTAGAAAGTTCAACGACTGAGGATTCGCATTCATCTCTTGAATTGATACTACTTAATGATCAACAACTATATCTGATTCCTTAAATTTTGAGTTCCATTTACTATTTAATAACTCAAATTATAAAAATTTTAATAGTCACAATTTTAATATATTCTTAGTATTTATTATTAATCTAATTTTTACTATATAATAGGATAAAAATAGTCAGGGAACTTAAATTTGAGTAATTAGATAAGAACTAAAACTCAAAGGCATATTAATATCTTGAAATCCCACAAACCCAGAGAAACATAATTTCAAACCCTAAAACCCCTCTCAAAATGTCCCTAGGGACTCCCTAGGGACATTTATATTTTGTTTGGGAGAATAATTATCAAAAATTGAGTTCCTAACATAAACATCATTAAAAAAATTAGAAATGCTTGATTTACTAACATTTGCATCTAAAATAATATACTTAGAAAATTTAAGCAAACGCTTTTTGAAGATTAATCGAATTTACAGCCAATAAAAAAAGCTAAAATATGAAGAATTAGACTTTTTGAGAGAAATGTGAAAGTAAAACTATTATTAATAATTAATAAAAGTACTTAATCAATAAACAAATGGAAGTTTCTTTAAAAAAATCAAAAAAGTACCTAAACAAAGACACAAATTCCATCATGATAGTTTTAGAAGGTCAATTAAGCAGCTAATCTGACTGGTTTAATAATATAAGTTCTAGTGTGTAAGCTTAAAACTCTTAAACACTAATAGTCAATATGTTCATGCCTCCATATAAGCAATGTACGATGAGATTTCTCAGGGATGATTTGAAGGGAACCAAAATTTTAATAAAATTAATTGGAGTGATTAGGATTAATGTCTCCTATTTTCTTGAACTTAGTCTAAAACGAGTATGGGATGAAGTTAAAGAGGTCGAGGATCTCAAAAAATACCTAAATACATATGATGATGCCAACGAACTGACTGATCAAAACTTTTTCAAAACCTTTTCTTTGGAATCTTAGGCACTCTTTGACACGACTATTAATATAGGATGGTCTAAGATTAATAATAAATAAGGGTTTGTGGAACACAATTAACAGGGGACCAAAATAAAATTTTAATCAGCAATAAGTTTTTGGAATAGCTAAAAAACTCAACTATCTCAAGTAAGAAAAGATTGTTCGATTAAATTTAATATACACCGTAAAGGTCAAGCTCTCTCTCTACTTAGGCAAGGATCATCATGCAGAAGGGTAACTAAAAAACGGAAATTGAACTAGATGACATTTTCTTATTCAGATTATGTAAACAGCGCAAATCAAAATTTAGAGGAACAAAAAGAGGGAAAAGAGATAAGGAATATATATTTAACTCCTTAAAAGCAAAAGCTTTTTAATATATGATGTTTTACTTAAATTAATTAAAAAATAATTTTAATCTAATCATTCCTCCATAATAACGTAATTTAATTATACAGTTTATTTATGTGCCTCTTTTCTGTTTTATAGCAATCTTTTTACTTAATGTTTAAAATTGCGTTCTTTACAATTTAATAGTGTTCCTTATTGGAAAAGTTAAAATTCTTTTCAATTACGTTCCTCTTAAAGGTTAATTTTACTCTTGAAAAAATTTCTTCAATACAGTTAAACTATGAAGAGTAAAGAGCATTAAAGATAAATTTCTACCCATTATCAATTATATTTGTTTAAAAGCTCTATTTTAATGGGCACGCAAATTATCCATGAATATTATTACTTTTTAACCCCTAAATTATGGTTCAATTATTTCTAGCCCAAGCATCAAATCTTAAATTTTTATTGATTTTTCTTTTATAACAAATCCTAAGAGTCCTTATTGACCTGAAATAAATACAAATGAAGCCAAAGTTGAGATATTTATTCCTTCTTTTTAAACATCTTGATTAGAGTATGGACCTGCCCAAGATCTCATAGAAATAGCATGTGGTTTAAAAATAGTCTCATCTAAATAAATTAGAATTTCTTGTTGCTAATAAGCTGAAATCATCAAAGGGTATTGATGAAGTTACTAAACTTTAATTTAAGTCATTTTTGAATTTGAAAGTTTATATGCTGTTTTCGCTTATTTATATTTTACACCATTGAAGAGATACAACTTTCTTAAACTTGATGTAGAAATTTTTTTATCTGGAAATTTACGATAAAAATTTTTTGAGTGATCAGCTATTGAGTATTATTTTAAATCAGTTAAAGTAGTCTTATGTACCAAATAGTTTAAGTGATCAAGAGTTAAATTTAGAGCTCACATTTGATTATTTTGACTTTGACGGGTTTGTTGTTATAATTAATACACATTTTTCGAATCAAATTTTAGCTAATGCCAAATATTTTCCCAATTTATTTATAAGTAAAGCAAGTGAACAAGTATTTTAAGGATCTTAATTATTGTATCAGAGTTAAAGTATTAAGGCTCTACATTTTTCACTAATACTCTTATATTTAAGTTATTTCATTTTAATTCAATTTATTTTATATTTATAATTCTTAAATTCTTCATAAAATAATTCTTATGATTGTATTGGATTTCGGTATATTAATTCATTTAAACGATAAACATTATTTATTTGAATTAACTTATGCCCTAAAATGCATTATTGGTATACTATATTAGGATTTTCCTAGCTCCATAGTTGTCACAAGTATTCATATAAGAAAACAAATATGAATATTAATGAAATTTATTTGCTCATAATTATTATAAAATAGTTCAATGATTTGGTGACTATACCTATATTTAAGTGAAGAAATCAATATTTTTATCCCATTCTAACATTAAATACTATATTTTTTATGAAGTTCTAAATAAACTCCGTTAATGCCATTTAAATTAAGATGAATATATGTATAATAAACTGTTTAACTTATTTTCCTATTATGAATAAATAATGATTTGTTCTTGATAAATTTTATGATTTTTAAGTAAACTCTTCACCTAATTTGTTTCTCCTTTCATATACACACATATAAGATATGATATACAGAATTTAAATGGACAAATATAACTTCTACCATAAAATTATCACGACAAATAGCGAAGAAACTTTATATAATTGTGGATATTAATGATTCCTAAGATCTTCTTTAAGTTTACTGATCAGAATCATTTGCTTCCTGGTTCAAAAGGCTTATATTTATTGCTGAATTTATGTTGATTTGCCTATTAGAGGCAACTAACTCAAAACTAGAAGTTTTCTTTTAGAAAGTGGGCATATTAATCTGATAAGTATTTTGTTTAAATTTATGTTTTCTATTTGAATGGTCTGATAAATATTCTGATTGTATCCTTGTTATTAGGGGATTAAATGATATTAGATGCATTTCTTAATCCATTAGCATTTAATAATACTAACTAAAGAAGAATCGTAACCATCGGATTTAATATATTTTGCTTTAAATGAATCTAACTTATTGTTAATAAGGTAGAATTCTTGAGAGTAGAGTAAATATAATCAATATGAATGTAATTTCAGAAAGTGAGTTAGCATTTATAAAATTAAAGACATTCACATTTAATTGCCAATAGAAACAACTCCATCTCTTAGATTGTGATTGCGAGCGAAGATCTCTGGCATGAATCCCCATGACACAAACTTTCAGCTAGGGAATATTGTTCATCAGATTTTTATGAAGCATTCCTTTTTGGGGCTGCAACAACGTTGGGCACCTTGAATCCATCTTTTCTAATTTAGTAGTTGCAAATACCAAAGATGAGAGCTTTTTCAAATGCATGTCTGGTAGCATATCCATTTTCCTGATCTCACCTGTCCATCCATTGTTGTTTTTGTCCAAATAAATTTATCAATAAATCTAAACAATAATTATTAAATAGGAATAAAAACTTACGAGTAGCCAAGCTTTTTCATCATGCTATTTTGCATTTACACCCCACATTATAACAAACCCATCTTTTTGGAGAAGATTGAAAGGAATCTAAAATATCTGTTTATCTGCCAGGTTATGGTACGATGGTTTAAATCCTTTTTTAGCATTAATATCAAAGTTATCCAATAGTGGATCAGTAATGATAACATCAAATAATTTGCCCCCAAATTTAAGCTATGCCCTTGAAATTTCTCTTCAGATCTCAAAATGCTTGGCATCTGCAACAATAGGTACTGACTTTTTGTTTGTTAATTTTTGAATAACATTCAAAGCATTTACTGGTTTGTTGTTAATTAAGGAAGGAACTTGCATTTTATTATCATTTTATGTTGATTCTTAATTAATTTAATTTAAATTTTTCTTGAATACTTGAAAGAGAATAGATGACTGTTCAAATGTTATGTCCTCTTTTTCTAGTTTAATATTTTAGTAGCCTTATGTAATTTTGCATGCTGAATTGAAGGATAGGGCTTTTTACATGCATATATAATATTCTGGTTTAAGCCTCAAGTCATTTATAATGATTGGGAATTTGAATTATCTTTTATTATATTTTTAGCATCTGCAACTTTCAAAAATGGGTCATACATATCTCCAGGAAGTAATTATTTTTGTAATACGAAGATTTAATGGCAATTATTGAATATAAAAATGAATGGATCTGACTTGAAATCGTTAAGATATTTTTCATATTTTTGATTAGAATATTTTTGAGCCATTTCTAGAGTTATCTCTTCCTCTTTTATATTGAATATTTCATCGTGATTTACAATTTATTAAGCATTTTAGAAGTTTTATTGAGGAATTTAATTCATTTCTTCACATTATATTTTAATTCTGGACATCTTCCTGTTCTCTTTAATCTTCTGCATCAATAAAGGCTTTGTTAGCACCTCTTTCTGAGGTAATCTTGTTGATAAAATCTTTTTAAAATTATTGATTGAATTTCTAATAGTAAATATCAAGCTCATGATCTCTATTAAAGTCAAAGTCTCTGAAGTTTAAATTTGAGTTTAATATCAGAAATCATTAATTGTTAAAATTTTCTTAGATTTTGTATTAGCTTCATTATTAGGTATTGTATGGTGTCATTCATTGTGTCTTGATTTATTTTTGTATATTAAAAATGAGTTCTTAAAGTTTTTAGTAGCATGGCAGTAGAGACAAAAAATATTTGCTGATTGTTTCTTTTTTTCATTATCGTCTTTGCTAATCTTTTGAAGGAGAGATTATATTTTAAAATTTTATTTTCTTATTTGTCATTTAGTCTAGAAACTAAATTTATGCTTTTCTTCATCAACCCATGAAAATAAATATTTAATCAATGGGGTCCTCCCAGTTTGACGAATTTTTTATCAAAGCATTCAATCTATTTTTCTTTAATTTTTTATGAAAATTGTTTATGTAGTTGATGGTTTCTTGTAGGGAATGAGTGTTTTCGACTTAATTATTCTATCTTCATTTTTTTAATATTAATTAAGAATTCTTAGGATCAAAAGACTGGATGTGTTTTTATTTCACTTTTGAAGTAGCACAATCAAGTTTAATTGCTAGACATTCTAGAAATAATGTATATTAGGATATATCTTAATTTCAAAGTAGAGATATAATCTCATTAGCTTTCTCCCTTGAGCTTGTTGGTTTAAACACTTAAGATTATGTTTTTTTTTTGCAATTTAGGATTAAAAACATCTCAGTCCAGATTGATTTTTGGAATTTTGCGAATTTAGGACTCAATTAAAAATATAAATGAGTTCTTGAAAAAACTTCGTTAATTCACATTGGTCAATGGAAATTTACTATTTGCTTTCTGGAAGTTTTTCATATCATTAACTAACAAGTCCAATGGATTTATTAGCTAATGTAAATCAATAAAGTTGAGTCAACAACTCCATTGTTAAAGGATAGTTTTATTTTATCTAGATGCAAGCTCGATATTAATTTTCTTGACATCAATTGTAATGATTCAAGTCAAGTAGAAATCACAATATTTCTGGAGAAGATAGTACCACTTTTTTTAGATTAAAAGAAAGTTGTTACTATCTTTTTATCATAATTAATTCAATGCTTAATCCATTCACAGTCATTAGTTTGAGATGGCAGTTTACTACTAAAATTGATTATATTTAAGAACTTCATAGGAGGCTTTGATGTTAGGGCAGTAGAGTTATTTGAGCTCTCTATTGATTTCGCTTTAACCAAGGCATGGATTGCTTCCACAAAATTTTTAAGGTATTCTCTGGCAAAATATATATCTTCGCTGAGGTTTTAATACCTGAAATTTAACTTTCATCATCTAAAGATAATTTCTCTCTTTTGTCCCTCTGATACCACCGATACCTCCGGAACTCTACTATTGTTCAAAAGGAAGAGTAAATTTATTGCACAGAATCTTAACTTGAATATATCGGCAAACTTAGCTTTCCCAACAAAAAATTTGATAATTATCGCTAGGATTTAAGTTCCCTTTTAAAACATAATGCCAACTATATTTTGTTGATATTACATTTGTGTTTCTAAAATTTTTCATGTAAATTAAGTCAAACTTTCCTAAACGTAATGAAAAGTTTTGATGAACAGGATGCTGTAAGCAGTGAAAAAGTTTAATTTCTTCATTGAAAATCTCTTTGCCATTTGCTCTGGAATATACCTCCTCTACATCTAAGGAATTTTCGTAAGCCTACTTATTATTTTTGAAAGCCTTTTAAACAAAAGTCCTAAGGGGCAATAAGCTACAACATGATATCACATTCAAAACCCCAAAACCCCTTAATGAGGTTTATAAGTGCTTTGATTTGTAGGGAATTTGTTAGGGGTTGGGGTTATTAATTAAATGCGAGACAAAAATAGCAAGCTTTTGGGGTCTATTTATGATGAAGAGTATATAGATTTAGTGTTTAAACTGCGATATGGATGTGATATATACAGTGAATAAGTCAAACCTGTACTTAATTATAAGTCAATTGCACTGCTCTTAAAGAGAAGTCCTTCAACTGTTCGCTCCCACTGCCTTATAGCTGTATATCTAAAGCAATAATAACTGAATTCAATGCCTTAGAGGAAGTCAAAGTTTCAATAGAAGCATATTGACTATCTTATTAATGAAAAAACTTTGAAGTATTGGGCTCACTTCTCTCTTGACCAACGAGCTATTATGTTTCACCGCCAGTTCCCTGAGTTGAAGATCTCTGCATAGTCTGTTGCTAACATTTATAAACGAAATGGTATCTCTTACAAAGGTGTGAATCGTATCAAGAGAGTGATTGATTTCACTCTGCCATTTTACAACAACAACTTAAATTATATTTATAATTAAATGCAGAGAGTCTAATAGAATAATATTAAGTTTATACATGCTGACGAGGCTGTGTTTACCTTCAACACTTTCATCTAGAAGTCTTGGTATAAGAAGCCTAGTAATATAGAAGTATATGACTAGAAAGTCAAGGTATAAACGATGGCAATTCTTGGAGGTATTAGCGAGGATGCTGGTTTAGAAACTTATGTTATTCATCCTCGCTCTATTAAGACAGAGCAGTATATAAAGATCTTAGAACAGCTGAGAGAGAAGTACCCTGAATAAGTGATAATACTGTTTGTTGATAATCTTTCTGTTCATAAGACTAAAGAAACAAGGAAGAGTTATGAACAACTTAGAATAACACCAGTGTTCAACGTACCTTACAGTCCATAGTTTAATGGAATTTAGTTCTACTGGGGTATATTAAAAGGCCATTACAAGAAGCTGCTGCTCTATCACTTGATGCATGACCTACCTATTGATACAGTTGACTTTATTAAAAGCTCAGCGAAGAGAGTAGATAATTTATTGGCTTAAAAGTGTGCGAAAGAGGGGAGAGTGAATGTATATAATAAGTTTTAGAGTTAAGTTAATGAATATATAAGTCACATTTAGAATTCTTTAGAGGGAGCTGGCTTCTCTTTCTTTTCTTCTATTTCTTGCTTCCCTCCTCCTAAGTTTCTTCTCTTGCTGCCAGCTCCTGCATCTATGTTCATCGACTCTGGAGGCTCAATATTTGAATGAAGTCTCTTGCTACTTCATACTTTGTCTGCGACTTTCGCTCTTTGTGAAGCTTGCTCTATTCCTTCATCAAGAAGATGCCAGTTCCAGATTTTTCTAAAGAGTTAAGCTACAAATCTTACTAGAAATATAAGGGTGCTTCTGCAGCTCTGATAGCCAGCTCTCATTTATCTTGATCCCTTGTTTGTCCTTATCTTCTGAAGAGATGCTGTACCTTTTCTTATGAGATTCTTGAATATTTTCTTCAAGTAATCACCTTTATTTTGCAAGTATGCCAAAGAAATAGTTTCTTTCGGGTAGTTTATTTGACAACTGCTTCTTAGTAGGCAGGTACTGCGAAACCTCTGGGTCATTCATAGCATCATCATATAAGTTAGTCACAGAGATTTCTGGATAGTTTGGAATCTCTGCAAACTTTACATCTTAAGTTTTCAAAGCTTTCTTCTCTTCGCAGAGTATTGCTCTTAGAAATGAAATTTTAGTATCTTCCATCTTGGTAGAAACAAACCAACTACATAATCAAGATTAGTTAGTATGAGTTCATTACCTTGCTGCATCAGTTAGCGATGCAAATCCTCCTTGCTTCTAAATCTTTGAATCAATTCTTGTGCTTGCCCTCTTTTCATTGCATCATTCATTACTCCATCTTGTTTACATATCTAAGAAATGATATTCAAATTTAAGTTTATTGATTTCAATTATATACCTCTGTAAAACTTACTATTAAATATGGGCATCCTATAGGAGGTCAACCTTTTAGCAGGATATGGAGAAGGTTTTGAGAACTTGTTTTAAACTTGAGTGATTGATATCATTTCTACTGTTATAGTTCCATATTTTTTAATTTAAATTGGTACGTACTTAATTAGGAGCAGCTCCTAAAATGCTAGTACTTAATTAGGAGCTTTAATTAATGCTAGTACTTAATTAGGAGTACCCTAATTTTAATCATATATTGACAAAATACCTCCTAAAGCAGTACGTACTTAATTAGGAGCAGCTCCTAAATTGGTACGTGCTATAATCAACTTATTATTGAAAGTTAAAATGGTTACTTTATCACCCAGATTTAGAGCTGGATCTTCTCTTAGCACTCATATTTCTTCTATAATACTCTAAAAAATTCCCTTGAAACTTGTAGGCTTGCAAAGCTCTCATATAAATAAGCTCTCAGTTATAGAGGTAGTTTTATAATTTTAAATTCAAATTTAAATATGAGCGCTAACATTTTAAGAAAAACAACAGCACTTCCATAAAACTAAATGAGACTTACCTTTGGCAGCAATAAAAAATGTGATAACTGTGAGATGAATTCTCATAAGGAACTACCTGAGCTATCACTTGAGGTCTCTGTTATTAAAATAGAAATTAATAATAGAAAATAAATGGCAAACAAGTGTGTTGGAGACAGAGAGGAGGAGAAAGGTATTAATGAAATGCCTATACAAACTGAAGAAGTAGAAGTATACTTTTGTGAGTAGTGTGAGAGAGACTTCGCTCATAAATCTAGTTGGTATAGGCATATGAAATAGCATAGAGAAGCCAAGCCAACTATATACTTAAAGCACGATAAAATCGACGGAAAGTATGAGTGCTTCGAGTGCCATAAGCAGTATGCTCATATAAGAGATTTAAGAAGCATCTTTTAAAAGCTCACAAGAAAGATTTAGAGATTGAAAAGCATGAAGATGAATTGAAGCTACTGAACAAAAGAAAAACAAGAGAATCTTCGAAACTTGTAGAGCTTGAACAAGCTAGTGAATCAGAATATGTGAGGAAATCACGCAACCTACTAGCATCCGAAATCACAAAGATCATGATTAAAATTCAATATAAAAAGATTCCTGTTCTTGCCTAAATTGACCTAGACACTTCACTTTAAAGCTACCTTATATTAGAAGACTCTTTTGATAAGAACGTTATCAATGATCATCAGTATGCATACAAGGTGTATCCCTTCAACTATCTGTTAAGTGATGATAAATACTAGATGGAGTTTACAAATGAGTATCAAGTACTCACTCAAGCAAAGTTCAAAGAGTGTAGATTCTTAATAAAGTTAGATGCTGTTCTCTTTGCCAAGGATCATGTTGCTTTCAGACTCCCACTCTATGAAATGACCCTAAGAGATTTCATTACAGATCAAGAAATCATAAGTAGCTTGGATAAATAGCAACTCAGACCATACAAGGTATAAAAGAGCTTCACAAGTTAGGGTTTGTTCACAGAGATTTGAAGCCAGAAAATATAATGATAAACTTCTCACCAGTAAGAGTAGCAATAATCGATTTCAATAGAGCCTATAGAGTGGAAGTATCAATGCTTGGAACTGTAATGGGAACTCAAGGGTACTATCCAGAAAGAGAAGACTGGAGAGATGGTGACTTTTAGTGGGATGTGTGGGCTTTAGCAGCAATAATTATAGAGTGCGATATGCCTCGCAACGATTATTACTCTACAAGGTGTGAGAAGGATGCTAAACAAAGAATAAAGTAATTTATTGACAGAACAAGAGTATCTCAATCAATGAAACAAATGGCAGAGTCAATAATAATAAAACCAAACTCAAGATCAGACATATCAATAGAGCAGATAGAGTTGTGGTTAAGTAAGATAAACTTCAGACCTCTCCACATGATCGTAAAGTGCTTTTTGAGTGATTAAATTAAATACATTTACTATAAATTTCACTTTAAACCTATTAATAACCCCAACCCCTAACAAATTCCCTACAAATCAAAGCACTTATAAACCTCATTAAGGGGTTTTGGGGTTTTGATTCTCTATTATTTTCACAACACAATTAATAATGGGGTGAATTCTTTTGACAATAATTTTAGTGATTACTTCAATCTAGGCTTGAGTTAATCTGCAATTTTAAGTAAGTTCTTTTCTCATTGCAACTAACTTTCGATTTTCGATCAGACTTTGCTACATAGATAATCTAAAACGAATGGAATTCTGCTATAGAATAGCTTTTCACACCAATCGTAATTCATTTCCATTATTTAAGTAAGCCCTTTTAACTGTTTATGAATCTAATTTTCTCTTTAATTTATATATTATAAGTCTTGGCTTTAGATTTCATATATGGATTGGAGCGTTTTTTATAAGTTGCCTTTTTTAATGAAAGCGAATAATTTCTCAATTGGAGCAAGATCAAATTAGTAAGGGCCCAAAAAAAAGGTTGATACTTTCAGCATACTTAATTTTCCCCTAAGATAGCTGCTTCTTTGATAAGAGGCATTGTCAAGCATGAGTACATGGTTATCACGCCAACTAGAATTATGCTTTTCAATTGCACTTATCAGTTAAAGAATAAAGTAGTAAACTAACTCCAATACTATTATTTCTTCCTTTAAAGAATTAGAAGTAAACTCTTCCATCACTAGAGAGGGCTGCAATGAGACCTATCTGTTGGTAACGCTTAGAATCAGCGCAGAATAATTGCTGATATTTAGGAGCCCAAGCCTTTTAATTAAATCTGCTGAACTGTACTGAACTTTCATCTATGTTTTTAAGTACTTTACCCTCACAAAGTAGTCGTACATAATGAATTCCAGCTTGAGCCCTTTGTTTGATGCTATCGCATGCAATTGACCTCTAGCTAATATAAGATACCTTTTTGGTAGCATATTCAGAGCTTTTCTTAAAAATTTCCTAATTTACTGAGTAGAAACACTAACTCCTGTTTATGTTTAGAGATAGGTCTGTACTACTGATGGTTTGATCAACTAGTTGTTTTATTTGATAAATTTCAACTTAAATTTTTGGGCTTGGTGACTCAATCCATACATTTTTTTTAAATAGGAGATTAGATTAACTCATTCTTAAGCTGGCTTAGATTTTTGATAGTCCTTACCTAGTGAGTTGACAATGAATATTACTTCTTTAGAGCTTTATGTAAAACTGTTATATTACATAAATAAACTAGCTTTTTCCACATTAGACCATTTTGAAAACTTTTATTTCATCTATCTCCACTTGATTGGAAAAACCTTCTTAAATTCATCAGTATCATCATAGGCTTGAATGTTCATTTATGAAATCATTTTGCCGTCGCTCTTAATAAATCGTTTAATTTAAAATAAATTTTGTTGTTAAGGCCATCCCCTGCTATTACAACAAATTCTTAAATCTATGCCACAGTTGGAAACTTCTTCCAGAGATCACCAATACCATTAGTTATTTCTTCAAGAATATCCTGACTCAAAGTCTGGTTATCACTCAGGTTCGATGTTGATTCTTAAATCTCAGATCTAGGGTCGTATACCTGAAAGCTGCATTTTTTCGTTTTAACAATGTTTAACTAAGCCATCTCAAGGGAGTTTAAAATTTGAGAATCAAGATTTAAGCAGCTTAATTCCTCCAGCTAATTATCATAGAAATCAATAAAAGTGCAGTATGTAAGTTTATAATCGATTGTGACTGGGGGAATTCCATGACTAATATCTAGATCTTCATCAGACTGTCTTAGATTATCATGACCTCCAAGATATGATCGAAGATCACTTTATCAAAGCTTCTCCATATTCAGTAGGATTTAACTTTAATAATTAAATAAAAGTTTTAAACATAAAATGATTATTATATAAATAAATCATTTTGTGGAAAAACCATTTCTTTCATGGCAAAGATGATTTCTTTCATCTTTCAAGAATTATATCTGAAACAATATTTCTCAAACATTAATGTAACTATCTTATAAATTTCTTATTAAATAGGGAGACAATCACCATAACAATAAACTTGTTAGTAAATGTTCATAAGCTCAGAGAAAAGATTGGGAATAAGAAAGAGCTCTTCGAATTTTTAGTACAGGAGTGTGGTGCTTATCTTCCTAAGCTTCAATGCACTAACGTATACTTTCTTCGGTCCATACTCAATGGAGAAAAAGAGGTAACTAATACATTTATAGCAAAGAATTAGCATTTGAAGAGAGCAGATGTGATTGTCGCTGCCGTACCACAGATTAAAGGTTTGACAGTTGAAGACTTCCTCGAATATGCTTCGTCAAAGCCATCCATTATGAGTTACTTACCCGATTAGAGTGACTGGCTCCATTTGGATAAATGCTGGATATGTGACATATTAATGTCTCTAGACAAGGATGGGATAAATTAGAAAGTAACTGATGCTAAGAGGAATAGAAGAGCAAAGTAAGATCAAACCTAAGGATTACTAGTTCCAATGAGACCTGAATTTGCCAAGGCTCTGGAAGAATCATTGAGCTTCAGTGGTAAATAATATTTCCTTAACACAAATAAATAGTTCACAAAGGGAGATCTGCCTACTTAATGAAGCCAACAGCATCAAGAAAAAGAAGGGACCCCATCTCCCATCAATTGCATGACCAGGCTCTTATACTGACCTAGGTCCTAAAGCTCATTGTTCATCTTGTCAAAATCATTTCGTATTCTTTTATTAACTTCCAGATATATTTATTTGCTTTCCTTCAAATTTTGTTCCTCCTGATTAACTTCTTCTATTTCTTTTGTCATCGATGAGGATGGTAACCCCTTAGCTAACAGCTAAAATATGAGTTCCAGAATGCTCTGAGATTAAACTTGAGGTTTGATTAATGAATAAGAACTTAACTTATATTAAAAATTTTCCAAAATAATCAAATTTAAATGCTGATTGTGAATAAGAATTGATCATAAACTTTAATTTAAAACTCAACAAGGAATCATTATGATCAGCGGTTTTCACTGATCAAGAGAATTAGTCTGCAACTTGAAACTTTAGGACTCATCTTTCAACATTTGAGAGCTTTGATTGGGAGACCATATTATCATGTCAAGCTTGGATTTTTAAGTTTCAGAGTCACTACTTATCTCAAGCTCATTGGGCTAATCATTATGAAAATTCTCACCCTCTCTCAGCAACCGTTTACCCAAAATCAATTTTTTATCAGATGCTGTTATCCTCTTATGGTTTTCTCATACTAGCTCTAGGAAACAATCTTGTCTCATCAAAAGAAGTGAACTACGAAGAATCAAAGGGTTTGATCTCAAAATTTTTGAAAATTTGTGTAGGTAGCTCATCTATAGTTTAAATGTTTTGCTTTTCCTCCTCGTTTACTTTAAATAGCCTTCTCACAAAATGCAAAGCTTCAACATTTTATTAATGCAGCTGTTAATGGTTCTTTGCTTTTTAATCGCAGTGATCTTTTATGGCAATGTCAATAGGAGTCTTTGGAGCAGAATATTTTGCCTTTTATTCCTTGTTTGATTAACTATAATGTTTAGATGTTTCAACCTGATTTAATTTAATTTGTGAATGCGAGTCCATCTATGTTTAAATCTAAACTTAGTTGTCATTTTCTTGGGATAAGCCTTGAAAAAGCTTTGGAAGTTTAAAGTGGTTTTCGTTGTCTTTCTATTCTTGTTTTAGTCTTACATGTAATTCGATGGTACTCGTATTTCCTTGGCTGTAGACCAGGTAGTGTCACTATCCTTTGTTATCGAGTCTCCCAACTCTGCCAACTATTTGATCTTAAACTCTTCTATGAAAAATGTCTGCCATAATCAAGTAAAGCCCACCATTCTTCTCAATTTCTTAAGAAGTTTTAATATCAGTACCTAGACCTTATGTCTCAGTTAACATGAAGACGCCAAATTTTCCATGCTTATCTCTTGTGCATAGGCCACTTTCCAAGGTAACTTCAATTCTACAGCCTCGTTTAAGTTTCCCGGAAACAAAGGATATTTTACTCTACTTCTTTAACCAATTCTCAAGCATCTAGTATGTAGAGCCAGCGACAATTATGATAGGGACTAGGCTTGAATGCTTTTGAATAATGCCATCAAGCTTTTTAAAGAAATCTTAAACGTTGCTTACCACTACTTTATCTATCAAGTGCTGCTTCTTATTACCATTAATTGAGCTTATCACTGGGAAATCGATTTCCTCTGCTTTAAAAAATATCTCTATTATTTACTTTTCTTTCATTCTTAGTCTGGATCCTGTCATAGCTATCAGTTGTTTTGCTTTAAGTGTATGCTTTATATGGCTTAACATAGAAGATATAGCTCCATCAAATAGAATCCAATCATGCTCATCAATTACAATGGAAGACTAGGTTAGTAGATTTTGAAATTGTGGATCTTCACAAAAAGTTTCAAAATCTTTTTGAGTGAGGTAATACAATCCACTTTTGTTCTCGTACTAGTTTACATTTACTCTTAAATTGAAATGTTAAATCAGCGTCTCAAATTACCGTTCATCCCTTTGTTTAAGATGATCATTCTTGCCTATGATGAAGACAGGACTCTCATGTTTCATAGCTAAATAGATAGCTGAGCAAGAAGCTAGCAAGGTTATACCATTTCCCATTCCGAGATTGATAAAAAGTCGATCGTTGGATGACTCAAGAATATAATATAGGCAAAGGGTTTGCAGAGGAAGTAACTTAAATTAAAGGTATTTTTCAAATTATTTCTAGTAATCAGAGATTTTAAAGGCAGTCTTACAACCTGAGTTTGCAAGTTCTAATACTTATTGATCTTCCTCATCCTCTCCAACAATTGTTTTAGTGCTTTCTGCTTTTGCTCTTTTTGTAAATTAATTGGCAGACTTGGTAAGAGAGATTATCTAATCGAGGTTTCAAGAGTTTCCCAGCAGAGGATTATCTATGACCTTATTGCAATCTTCATGCTTTTTTTCTACCATTAGGAAGCAAATGTATTAAGCCATCTTCAAGATGTCTTCCAATTTTCTAACACATATACTGTTATTCGTGATAAGTAGTTAAGCGAGCCTCTTTAAAAAGCTAATGTACAAGCTTTAATTAAGCAAGTCCCACTAATTGTTGAATATTTCTCTCATCCCCGTGAGAAACCGTTTAATTAATCTTCGTTTTGAGCTTAACTCAGGGAGCTTATAGCAATAATATACTAGACTAGACAGCTTAGATAGGAACCCCTCTGATGAAGCCCAAACCATGATCCTATTTCATCACTCTTATGAACGGTTTGTTTAAGATACACATAGTACCTGGAAGGAGCCTCACAACTTAGAAATCAACAAACCACTGCTAGAAAAGGATGCTCATCATTGAGACGACACCAATTTTATTGGTATTTAGATTGTCCAATTCAACTAAGTACTCTACAA
>ARYC01001053.1:0-20838 GCA_000711775.1 Oxytricha trifallax | reverse complement strand
TAATTGGCACCACTTGAAGCTTAAAGTGTGATTGGCCCTCCTAAAGAACATCACACACAAAGATTTGTTGGAGTATTCTTATTATTGTTGATTTTCCTGTATCTGCTGCCATAAAGCCACACGTAGCATTTTTTGGGATCCTCCTTTGCGATTATGACCTAGTACAAGGAATCTAAAGCTTGAGCATAACCCCATTCTTCCAATTTTGATTGTTAAAGTGGCTAAGTATTACTGTAATCTGGTTCTATTCTTTGTACGAAAGTTTTCAAAGATTCTAGTAATGGGATTGATTTTCTTTGTATTAGTCTAGTTCCTCATAGATTTTTTAAGACCGATCTCAGCCTAGAGTCTATATCTAAAATTTGTATTTTGACATTTTCGTTTTTCCAATGTAGTTTAATATAATCATTTACGTCTAGGATTTCTCCATTTTTACAAGCTTGGTGAATTCTACTAGCATCTCTTGCTTGGTCTTGCTGGACTAAAGTGTTTGTGATGTTCTTTTATTAATAGTGCTAAGCCTTTCTTTCTCGGCACTCAATTTAGGATTGTCACAGGCTATTTGAATTACATTGAGTAACTAGTATAGTATGTCTTGGATGCTCTTTTCCTCAACATATTTGAATTAAATTCCCAGCTTCGTCAAAACCTTTTCCCAGGTGCTTTTATCTCCTTTGAAATGATTGCGATGGAGGCCCTGGGTTAAAGGATAGCACTCAAATTCTATGAAAGTTCTCTGATTGTCAACATCCTGATACACTCTCACGTACTAAATCCTTTTGTTGATTGATTTAAGCTTCTGCACGACATTTTCAGAGTTTTCAGGGCCAAATGGATATTCTACTTGGTACAAATGAGTAAGCCTAAAGTTATTTTTACCATCAAGTAATAATATTTACAGCAGTTCAACTTCACAATTTCCATTACATTCTCCATCCATTTTAATATTTGTTTAGTTGCTAATAATCTTGAATACTATCACACATGTCAAAAGCAAGATAAATTTGACAAGTGTCAAAGGTGTCAAAAGTGTCAAATTTTAAGTTGATTAATTATTATTTATCTTTGATCATTTAATTTTAATAATCATGCTTTTGACTTAAAATAGGGTGTCAAAGGTGTCAAATCACCCTATAATACACGGGGAGTAATATTAGGCCACGGTGTCAAAGGTGTCAAAAAATAATTTTGAGAGGCAAATCTAATTCCAAGTAAAGTGACCCAAATTTGATTTACATAAGTTTGTAATTAGAGGCAGTTAAAATTAATGATAGATTTAAACTCAATTTGTATTTCTTAAATTTCCTATTTTTATCTATTTTATCAATATTAGAAATATTAATGAGATTTAAGTATCAGTTTCGTACTTCTACTTCTTTGCAGTAAGTTTTCCTTTTTAAAGTGTAACAACATTAGTCTCTAAACGATTTAAAAATGTTTCAGCAATTGAGATTTAGCCATTTAAGGTCTTATTTGAACTTTTAAATATATTGACAGCTTAATTTCTTTTTTAGCTGGTAGATTTTGATTAATCAATAGTCAAACACTTTCATCCTAGTTGAATTGGATGATGCAAACCTGTATATTAATTTTATGTGACCTACAAACATATATATAAACCCCAATACATATATGCGTGATAGTTTTATAAGTTGGTATAGTGATGATTTAATATCGATAAATAGCGAAATTCCAAACTTCACAATTTAACTTATTATGAGAGGGCCAATTCAAGAGTCTTAGAAAGAGAGTCTTTAAGAATGCTGCTAATTACAGTTTGGGTGTTCCAGTGATCATATATTGTTGAAAGTGTTCCTTATACTATACTAATTCCATATGTCTATAAAATCCAGTAGCTTTCCCAACTACTTTTTGCAAAAATTCAACTTTAGTATAAACCCCCCCTCTTATAGGGTCTAAAATCCAGTCTGAAGTCTAGAATCCAAAGCCAGTCTGGACCCCCTTCAACCATGACCTCGATTTTCGAAAACGAGTGCCTTTGCTTTCCATTCTATTTTCACTGCACATTTCTACTGGTTTTATGTACGTTATGAACAGTATAGGGTTGAATTCGCCATTAGGCCCTTGGATTTTTCGATTTTTCCAAAAAGCCAATTTTCAATGAGGCCAGACTCGAAAAGCACTCAAAAGACCCATGGCGGGTCCGCCATTTTTGCAAGCCTACTTTTTTCACCTTTATATGTTGGTATTAACATAAGCAATGCATTTGAACTGGTTTGCAGGCTGTAGCTCTTTAAATCCAATGGATAAGTGAAGAAGAGAGGTTTTTCTTATAGTAAATTTGAAGAATCTAGAGGTATTTTTTAATAATCCACCTATTAAATTTAAAAATCCAGTATATAATACTATAATCAAAACTTAAAAATACCATGAATCCAGCCCAAGAGCGGGATCAGCTTGCTAAGTCTTTTCCCCTATAGATTGAAGAACGAAGCCCTGGTAAGCTTTTATCCTTTACTAGGCACCTATATTAGAGTTAAGGAATGATAATTCAAATGAATAGTTAGCTCAACTTCTTGAGCAGGGTGATCGGATTTTTGAAAATCTAGAAGCTAAGGCTAATATTGATGAGGGCGGCAAAGTGAAGGACATTAAAGCTGAGTACAAGGGAGCACAAGATAGCGTCAAAATCAATAGAGCAAAGGAATTCCTACATTTAAACAACTATGATTGAGTCTCCTGTTGTAGCAGGAGGATTTCAAAGGCTATTTAAAGACATGGGATTTTAAGAACGTTGTGAGAAAGTTTATAAACAATAACAAAAGCAAGAAAGCCAAGAACAGCAGTGATACCAAGTCACTGGCCTCTGAAAATCTTAACCACTCCCTCTCAAACGAGGAAATGAAGGTGAGTGAGTTCCAGACTACTGTGAGCTTAGCAAGTGAATCAATGCAAGCTCCAAGACCCTTACCTTAGCTGGTTATTAACTATGGCTCAATCATTGGCTATGAGATGTTGGTCAAGCACTTTGAAAGTTTCAAATAATCAAATTATTAATAAAAGGAACAGATCCTTCAAGATATAATAGCCCGCAACACCCAATCACTCTTTTCATTCCTTTAGCACTTTTAGATGGCAAATGAACCCTAAGTGAACCAAGGGCTCTTCTATTTAATTACAGAGTTGATCTCAAGTAACTAAAAGCTAGACTAAAACTCCAAGGCTCGTATCTTCTTGGCTGCCCTCAGTTACTATACAGGGGAAAAATATCAGCCAGAGAACTTAATATAAGAAGCAATTCTCTTACTTATAAGGCCACCCAATGCTAGACAAGCTATAGGCTTAGCCAACTTGGTCTTTATTACTGAGGCAACATGTCTAAGTAAGCAGTTTGCTATAGTCTAGAAGCTAAACGACTCTAATCCAGGCATCATTCAGCTTTTGGCTTAAACATGGCACTACTTTTCAATTGACCCTTAGGTCATCAAACTAATACCAAATTCCTTCTTTATAATGAACGTGCCTTTTATTATCTTGCTTAAGCAAGACTGTGGATTGAACCTTATAAGAGACATTCCTGTAGAGTATACAGAGTACTTTGTAAGAATATGTGCCTTTTGCTCTGCTCCTAACTTAGATTCTTAAAAGACTACATATCTTCAACAAGGGCAACCTTCTTATAAAAGCAAGAAGTCATCGACAAAGTCTCAATGGTGCATTTTATGAAAGGCCTTGCTTTAAGACTGCAAAGCAGAGATCAATAGTGGGTAGGGAAGATTGAACAAATCAGGAAAGTATAGTAGTTGATTGTGAATGCGCAAGTCGAGAAAAATTGTATAGTTAAGCATTCACACTATTGACAACTGTCTAAACTGTGACTTCTCTGACCTTGATAGAATAATGCAATTGCCAAGGACTATGGAAGACTTCTCTGAAAAGGCTGTTAATGACCTTCTTTAGCTATTCAAGAATGAGAACTTATAAAACCAAGTAGCATCCCAGATTCAATAGCAGGTCTCCAGAGGAACTCTTAAGAGTAAGTGCCGAATTAGAAACTTTGGAGTAAAATTTAGGCTTCAAATTCTACTGCTCTCAGGTCTTATGTTTAAACTATATCTGTGACAACCTTAACAGCAATCACTTCATTCATTTTGGTATTGGCAATGGCAAGACCCTAATATGCATTGCTTTAGCAATCCTTATTGCTCTTAAAACTTAAAGATCAGTCTTTATACTCAGCAAGAATGTGCACTTAGTGCAAAGAGACTTCAAACGATACTAGAGAGTCATTAAAGCAATGTAGCTTAATTGCAATCTAAACTTCTTTGCCAAAGATACTGGCATCTTTTTCTACACTTAGCCCTAATTAAAGAAGATGCAAAAGAACAGCAAGGCTGTTAGTGTATGGTAGCAAAGCTACGTATTAGTGGACGAGTACGACTGGATTATGTTTGATGGCTCTGTTGATACCATAATCAACTCTCTTGAGTACTTTCAGCAAGCTCATAAAGTGATAGGATTTTCTGGAAGCAATCTCTCTTTTACTGAAGAGAACTGTTTAAAGCTAGCTTTTCAAGCTACACCTGTAGTATTTCCCACTCTTGATAAACTCTAGGGAAATAAAAAGACTCAATACCCGGATGTGTTTGTGAGCACTAATTAGAGTGATTACTTGGCTAAGATCAAAGAAATTATAATTGAGCAGCTAAGCCACTCCCCAGTTCTAATAGTGGCTTCAACTAACTATAATGCAATAGAGATAGGCCATTTGAGATCGGGCTACGACTTCACAAGTTTAAGCAGAGGGCAAGCCCAATATCGAATCCATGATTGAAGGCAGATACTTAATGAAGAATGCGAAAAAGGAATATGGAATATACTTGCTGAAAGAAGCTCATTGAAGAGGGACTGACATTCAGACGAATGATGAAATCAACTAGAACGGAGGTTCTTACCTCATCATCGCAGATGTCTTCTCTAAAAGGTATGAAGAGCAGATTATAGGAAGAATTGGAAGACTTAATACTAAGCAGATGGCAAAGAGTTTGTATAGACTCAACTCCAAAGATAGTGCTGAGTAGCTTCTTTACGTAGAGTAGAATGAGATCGACCTTATATTAGACAAAGAGTTCAATGAAGTATAATTTAATTTGTAAGACAAATAAGAAGCTATTGATATGGATATTATTCATCAAGCAAAGGAGCCCGAAGTTCCTTCTGAATAGATTATAGTCATCGATCATTAAGTTGCAGTTGTAAAGGCTATAGTGGAGAAGATAGTCGAAAAAGTAGAAAGTTCTTTCATAGGAGCCAAAAAGGATATCGAGGAAGCAAAGAAGGCTTTTGAAGAGGAAATGAAAACTGAAGCTGTGGCTGAAGAGCCAGACACTCAAAGTAAATTAGTTCTATTAACCTTCTATCATAGAATTCATTGTCGAGAATATGAGTCAGAACCCTGTGTTCTAAGACAAGCCTATTATTGAAGTTGAGAAGATCTTCAAAAACGGCGTGAGGCGCCAATATGAGGAGATCACTTAAGAGCCATGCAGAGAAAGATTGAAGAGCAAGGAAGGGAAGAAATAGACTAATAAGAGAAGTAGGAAGGCTTATGAGAAGGCAGAGCAGATAAGGACTTAGTTGAAAAGTGAGTTATACTTGTAAGGAGGAGTTGCAGAGACAAGTCTTTTAGTGAAACTTACAAGGAGCATGAAGAGGTCGAAGAATGTATGGAAGCCTGGTTGAAGAAGGCTTCAAATTAAAAGAGAAACTTGAAAAGTGATATAGATCATAGGAACCCCTAAAGAGAGGGGTTAAAAAGAAGATGATTTTAAAGCTTAATTTCTAAAAGAATTCACCATATTCTAACTCTTTCTATTAGTAGTGTTCAGAGAATGGATGAGAATAGAGACCAGCAGAAGTCAAAGGCTGAAGTTCTGCACCTGCCCTTCCAGATTCTGAGCCGGAAGTCTTGCATAACTTGCTCCTTCATTTTGCGTAAGTCAGGTTCTTCACTTTTCAAGTTATCATGCTCTTCAGCCTCTTAGTTTCTTATAGAAAGAGCTGCCTGTCTGATTTCAAGGCTGTCTCATAATCTTTCACCTCTTGAATTTCATCTCTTGTTCTCTTTCTTTTAGATGAGTCCTTCATGAGATTCACAGCTTTGTCTCTCTCGGCTACAAAGGAAATGTAAAGAGAGTAAACTTACTGCTGAAGCTGAGGCATCTAGAGAGTGCGTCTACAAATTCAGGTCTCATTTCAATGACTAGGTCTCTGCTTTGCTCAAGCCTTTCTTTCCGTTAAAGCATTGCATCGTGAATCATTTTGGTGACACCGTCGGTGTCTAAGGTATAGAGCAAATCACAGATCCATTGCCTGTCTAAGTGGACCCAGTCTCGCTCATCAGGGAGAAAGTTGAGTAGTCTGGGGATGTCTCTCGCATAATCGAGGAAGTCCTGTACTGTAAGTCCCTCTATGTGAGGCACTGCGGACACTTTGACGTCTTCTCTTCTGATGTACTATGAAGACGGTTACAATTAAGGAGAGATGCTTACCTCCTTCTTTTCTCTTATGATGGACTTGAAGAAGTAAATGTTGGTTGAATCAGGCTTGGGTAAGAAGGCCCGACAATCCTGGGTGAGAAAGTTGTAGACTCTTTCTTGCTTTTGCACTCTAAGCTAGTTCTTAAACATTGATGCCAGTAAGTTACGCTTGGTTCATTAAATTCTAATAGGAGGTGCCATCAGCCGTTTTAAATATCCAAATATTGGCTCATGAAGACAGCGCTGTTACTATAATGAGATAGTCATTTTCACTATTATGAAATGCCTTCAGCATGATCCGATTTCCGCATGCGGATTTCCTACCAGCACCAAAGTAATTCATTATTAGGAAATTAAGCACTGAACTTATGGAATCAAGTTCTAAAAAGAGATAGTCTAAGCTGGTTGAATTTTTCCAATAAGAGGAAGAAGATAAAAGCTCTAGTAGTTCAGATAGTGAGCGAAGCTCAAGTAGTGAAGCAGATGATGAAAGCGATACTGCAGATTACCTAACAACCAATATGTTATACTAAAGGAACATTACAGTTGCTGATGTTGAGATAGCGACTGTAAGTAAAAGAGAGATGCTTAACTACTACTATGATCTGGAAGATTCATTAGAATCTTTGAGTTTCAAAGGCTTTATTATTGATCCTAAAAACTTATAGAGTAAGTAAACTAGGAGGATTTAAGGAATCGTTACTAGATGGCCACTAAATATAGACTCTTGGCCAGATCACACTTGAGATCTATACTGACTATACCTAATCAGAATTAGAACCTTAAGGTATGCTCGACAGAGCCCCTTTAATAGATATGAAGGAATTAGAATAGAAAGTATTAGAGAACCATAAAATGAAAGACTCACTTCCAGTCTTTGGATAGTATACTTAGCTTTAAGCTATAGTGCCTCGAAGGTACTCAAGATCGTGAGGAAAGAAAAGGAGCAGCAGCAAAAAGAGCTAAAGCTGGCTCAGGAATCTCATAGACTAAGGATGTCTGAAAAGCTAAACTGCTAGCAGATTATGAAGAGGCTTGGCATTTCATACTATAAGTTAAGAAGGTACCTTAACAATCCGTTAAAAAAAGCGAACTTTTGGAATCTTAAGTAAGTTAATAGAGGCAAGTATAAGAAGCTGCACAGCAGGGCTCGCACTCTTATAGTGAATATGCTTACTTATGACTAAGTGCCTATCTAAAATCAGATATACAGAAAAGCTTAGTGTAAAGATCCAGCTTCACTGTTCAAAGTAGATGATTCGGAGGTTCCTTAAGAATGAACTAATGATGACATATAAGTAAGTTAAGTAGATAACGAACCTTCATAACAATAACAGTAGTAAGCTTCAACGCTAGTATGCAGCCTAACAATTCATACTCTTTCTTTGTGATGGCAAGAGAATTATTAACATTGATGAATCTGTATTGCACTAGACTGATGAGAGAAGAAGAGGCTGGACAGCTCCTTATGTTAAGAATAGAGTTACAAAATCTTAGAGGCTTAGTCAAATGAACTTGATTATTGGAGTGTCCAGTACTGGAGAGTTGTTCTATACTGTGAATAGGGGAAGAACTAATCAACACTCATTTATGTACTTCTTGTGCAAGCTTGCACTTACATTAGATGATATAGATTTGGAGTGGAGGAAGAATACTGTTATCATGATTGATAACGCTCCCTATCACAGATCTTAAGAAGTAATGGCAAAGTATGACAATCTCAAATTACTGCTCATGTTTCTTGGGCCTTATCATTACAGGCTAGCTCCTGCAGAGCTTATGTATTCTTGGATTAAGAACAGAGACCTGAATCCTTTGAATACAAGAGCTTAATCAAAGTAAGTTATGATCAGTTAACCTTTATAGAGGTTATTGGGCTGCCTTATGAAAGAGCTTGGCATGAATATAAGTAGGATAAATTAGAATCTTGTAAGAAGATGCTACTATCATGTCTTAACTGCTGCTTTGGAATCTATCTCACTTAAAGACTTATGAATATATAAAGATAATAACGCTTAAGTGTTAAGTAAGGTTTATTGTAGTGAAAAATCAAAATCAAATTTGAAAATACTCTAAGCTTTTATATAACAAAATTTTTCACTTAAAACTTATGTCAAACTTTTCCTTATAAGAATTAATTCATTAAACAAAGATTTCTTATAGTTTTATTTCCTATAAAAGCTTTTGAATTAAAAAGCAAACTTTACTATTCATTTGTATTTGAACAACATAAAATTAAAATAAAATATAAAATTAGTTAAAGAACATTTCTTATAAGAAATCAATTAAATTTTATCAAATAAATTTCAATTAAATTAAGTTCAAGTATTATTTACAATTGTTAAATATACATATGTAAACTTATTTAGAAATAAATCAAATAAAATTAGGTTTAAATTTAAATTTAAATAAATATATCTAATTTTCATAAATAGTTATTAAAAAGAATTTTGCTTGATATAATGAAAGAAAGCAATTAAAAATGATAATTATACTATAATTTTTTTCTTATTTAGACTTATAGTTTATTTGATAACCAAATTTACATGGATTAAGTATTGCTGAATGATAAATGTAAAAGTATTTATCAAATAACTAGGTAGGATTCCAATTTTAAGAACATTCGAAATTTATATAAATTTGTTAACTTATAATGAGATTATAATTATTTTATAAAAGTTAATAAAGATTAAAAATACTAGATAAAATATTTTTAGATTTTAAAATTAAAATCAATTTAAAATAAATTGAAAATGAATAGGAACATGAGATTTCCTTTAATGCCCTTACTGGTTCTAGAGTTGAATCTTAAATTGCCCTAAAATTTTGAGATAAGTTTCAAAAATTAAGAAACTTAATGTTTATGGAGTCCTAAAATTATAGGAAATTAAAAAGTTAACTTACAATATATTTTTGTAAGTTAATAAAAATCAAAAATAAATTCAAAATTAAAATAAAAAAATTATTTATTTTTATCAAACAATTTCAGCAAAAAAAACTCAGCCCTAAGTTTGTAATTTATTTACAAACATATAAAATTGGAATTTTAAGAATTGAAATAAATGTATTTCAAATAAATTAATTTTAGAATCGTTAAACCAGTGTCTCTTGCATCGTAGTTATATTCCCCTCAGAACTTGGTTGTGCCGACCCGAGGGCTTGTGTACATTGTTATCTCAGAGTTTGTTGTTGCAGCTTCAGTTAGACTGGATTCAAACCCTAGTCTATGCAACAATGTAACGAGTAGACCAATTGTTACCCCCCTTGAGTGAACACGTTGCTATATGCAGCTCGCTTGGCCAGCGGGTAGTGTTCTACTAGGGACCAAGATTCTTTGTATACAGTTTTTTCGTTTAGTTATTTTTATATGTTTTAATCTTTTTTTAGGCAGAATAAATAGACAGAATGGAATTATAATCACTCAAATGTTGTGTGGAATTGTAAATGCAACATATAATTTCCAAATTATCAACAATCAAATCTCTCTCCAATTCAAGAATCAATTATCAATTAACAAAAAATTTGTTTACTCAAATTAAAATTTATCAATCAATACATTCCTTAATATATTTGACTTTGAAGTGAGAAATAGTAGATTTATAAATAAATTATTCAACAATGGAATGAAAATATAAGTTAAAATTTTTAAATTGCTTATAAAATTCTCAATAATAATAAAGGTAAGTATTAATATATTAAAAATATAAATATAAATTTAAAGAGTAATTTTAAATTATTTATATTCATTAATTAGCAATGTATAAATAATGTAAAATAAATGGCTTTATAAAATTATTCATAAAAAATTCCTAATATATAATAACTAAATAAATATAATTTAAACATATTTTAAGAAATTTATTAAATTTATAAATATAGAAGTGTATAAAAAAGTTCTCTATATCTTTATATTTCTTGCATTTATCAAATTTTATGATATTGCAGTTATTTTGGTTCAATTGCTAATGTTAAATTTATTACAAGATAAAATAAATATATCAAATATTATATTTAAATATACTTTGAACTAACAAAGATAAAATTAATTTTTTATATATAAAAAAAATTTGAAGAAATTATTTGCTATAATTTATATATTTCATTTAGATAAGTTTATATAAATTAATTAATCTTGATAATATAAGCAGCTATATTTTAAACTTAATGCTTGTTTAAGTTTTACATAAGAATTCAATTTATTTAAATTAAAATATTTATATTTATAAGTATCGAAAGTTATGAATACACTTTTGTCTGAAAATTATCAAATACAATTTTTAATTTTAATTCTAATTTTTTATTTGAAATAAATTTATTTATATTTATTGATAATTTGCTTATATTTGAGATTCAATCTCCAAATTTGAGATTTGGAAAAGGAAATTTCCTCAGGAATTAAGAATTGCAACTATGTCGAATCTCAAATATTTAGAATTGAGTAGTAAAATTTAAGATTGAAAGTAGATTGCCATCAGATCAATTTGTGAAATTTATAAAATGCAATGTGGAATTCCGACGATCAATTTGTTTCCAATTCACAAATTTCTTAAGATTGATTCCAAAATTTTTTCACATTGTAAATAAATGTCTCAATAAATATAAATAAATATACTAAATATAAAAATAGATATAAAAACGATAAAAAATGAATATATAGAAGCTATATTATCTGAGATTCATATATTTTGTATTTTAAATATAAATTTTTCATTAAAAGTATCAATAAATAAAAAAGCTTTATTTTTTGGTACAAAAATATGACAATAAAAATATAAAGAGTAAAATAGATAAATTTGAGAAATAAATTCTACTTATATACAATAAGTTGATTTGAATAAATAATTTGTAATTTATATGTATCAGTATATTGTATTTTATATTCATTGTATTTGATTTGTAATATGATAATGGAGAATGATAAATTTCTTTGTTTAAATGGAATTAATTTATCTTAATTAAAATAAGCTTAACAATAAATGCTTATAGCCCTTCAAAACCCCAAAACCCCTGCTTGATTAAACTTGGGATTTTATTGCACTGGTTGGAAATAATGACCCACAAGAGAGACATGAAATCTACGTTTTTGCAGGAATTGAGAGCTAAAGCAAGTGTACATGAACGAGACTATGGTCCTTTGAATTCCACCGTAGTAGTTAAGTTTTAAAATTTAATAGTATTAATAATTTAATTAAAATTTGAATTAAGGAAAAGAGGGAAGTTCAAAACGAGTGCCCCATGAACCTTGCAAAAGACGCAACTCAGCTCACAGATGTCAAAAGTAGGGTAAGGACCACATATTCTTCATCTACGCACTGTGCTCTATCCAATGGTAAAGTATGGGACCGAAATAAAATTCTAACTTTTTTCCCATATTACTGATCATTGGAAACTGCACTTTGGAGGCCCTATAATAAGTTAAATTGTGAAGTTTGGAATTTCGCTATTATCGATATTAAATCATCACTATACCAACTTATAAAACTATCACGCATATATGTATTGGGGTTTTGGGGTTTATATATATATAACTTTGTGGTTATAAACTTTTTATCAATGCATTCAGGCATAAGAATAAGCCTAGTCAACACTGCTTGTTTTCATAATAGCTTTGTTATCAAATTTAATTAGACTTAACTTTATAGAATCTTAATAAAACATTTATTTATATTCTGGTTTCATTATTTATTTTAAATTAAGAATTAAAATTTGATAGCCTTATTTAAATTACATTTATTTATGCTGGAATTACTATAAAAGTAAATCAATTCATCTAAATATTAATTTAATTTATTTGAATTAAAGATTTTATTTTCATTTATTTTCAAAATAATGTGGGAATCATTCAAACCTAAAAGATATATATATATATATTCAACAATTTAATTAACTGAGAGATTGTTTGAAAATATATATATTATAAATTAGATATTGTATATATGCGAGGCTGCTATATATCTGTATTTGTTGGATTACATTTTGTGTTAAAGTTTTACTTCACTTTTCAGCTATTAATATATATCAATAAAAGCAAGATAAATCCCAATAAATATTGTGCCCTCAACCTCATATGGCAGTACAACTAATAGTTATTATTCAATTTGATTTAAATTAATTAAATGGGTTGTTGATAGTATAAAATTTTAAAAACATCAAAGTGATTTGAGGTTTAATTATTGAAATTAATTAATTAATTTATTAAATCTTTCAATCAAGATCATTTACAGAGAAACTGATTTTATTGGAAGTACAAAATCAATAAATTTTTTAAAATCAAAATGCTTATAAAATCGTAAGATTACCTTAATATTTAATATCTGTTTAGGTTTTTAGTGATTTCACTTAGTAAGAGTAAGTGCTATACTCGTGTCTAAATATTATATAAAAATTTATAGATTTATAAACAGACGTAAATGGAATCTATAAACTATTATTGCTAAAATACATAAGAATAAGAAATTATAGATCTTTTTAAATACAGTGAAATAAACCCTTAATATCAACTGCATGTTTTTGATTAGTCTATACTTAATTTGGATTACTTTTATTAAAATTTGATTCAGTTAAACTGGATTATTGGATCATTGGATCACAGAATGTAGTATAAACTGTCCTATAAAAAGATGATTTAACTAGATTAGATTACTCAAAATTGGATCATTGGATCACAAAAACAAGGAATGAACCAATGATCTAATAATCCAATGTACCAATGTGCCGTTTTAATAACAGATTTAATCTGAGGCGAATTGATCACTATATCAGGAGATAAGAAGATATGTATTAGAAGTTGTTATTATTAATCTTAATAATTAAGCAAATTTATATAGTATATTTAGAAGCCTCAATTTGAATCGTCGCCGTCGTCGTTGTTATCGACTTTAGAACCATCGAATGTCTCACCTGGTTCTCCTGGGATGTCTCCATCGCTCAGTAGCCGCTAGTAGAAGTATTAGGCTAGATGAATTGCGGTGAATGGGAACGGCTTTCCGGAATCTCTGATGCCCTTTTATAGCTCTATTAGCGTGATCCTGGTTAGGAAGGCCTTTGTATCAATCTCCGACATACTATTTAAAGGCAGGCTATTAGATGTGATGTAAACCTGGCACCGCTGATATTTCACTTCCGGATCCTCAAACTTGCGGTTGATGGGGTATCCCTCTCCTTCCAGGAAGCTCTTCATTACTGCGATGTTCTTTTTGCTGAAACATTGCCTGTGATTGATTTCATTTATGATAATTATTGAGGGCTTTCTCTCGGTTCTGCCAGTGGATACCTGAAATTGACTTGATGACTCCTGGAATCTCTCTGTGATAAATATCTATTCTAGTATTCATGCGATCGTTGTTTTTCCAGTATCGGGGTCACCAAAGAGCCACACCGCGTTCATCTTGCTCTCGCACTTTCTGAAAATCACTTTGAAAAGAGAATCCACGACATCTTGGTACCGGCTGTCTATCATTTATTAATTGCTTGACATCAACATCTCATCATTCTCCTGAGCCTTCTCCAAGAAGCTTTATAACTATTCTATCGCACTTAGCTGCACCATCTGGCTTTTCCCAATCAACTTACAGAACTTTAGATGCGTCTTAATATGATGACTGTGGTTCACGATCTCAATTAGTTTACTAATATCACCAAGATTGTCTTCGTAGAAATCCTTCACGTCATGAATATTGCCAACTGCGCTGCCGCTGATCACCTCCTTTACCAATTCCTCCTTTGTGCAGCGTGGTATCTTGAGCTCCTCTTAGCGTGAGATCTTCTTTGGTTTAACCCTACTCGCGATGAAAGCATTAAGTTTCGCGGAATCTCCATGGATCAACTCGAGGTTTTAGAAAGTCTTTATGATTTGTTTGCTCGTTACGCTGTTGATGCTCTTTGCCCCAAGCTTGAGATCGTCAATCACTCTTTTGCCTGTATATCTATCCGAAGTGAAAAATGCTTTACTGAGACCTGGTTGCTCTTGTTTAACGTGAATGCTCAGGTCCTCTGCGCTGGTTTTGGTATCGCGGAAATGCAGCACGTGACACAAGCGCGGATTTACAGATAAGATTTCTTTTTCGATTCTCTTGAAGCGTTTCTCTTGTACACTGAATGCGATGGAGAACATAAAGTAATCTCTGAGACTGTACCGACTTCTATAGGAGTATTCATAATCAAAATAATTGATTTACCTGATTATCTTGCGGATATGTAGCAGTTTGTCATCCTCACGTTTAAACATTTAAATGTTTCGTATATTTTGATTTTATTATTAATAAACTTCTTATCTCCTGATATAGTGATCCAATATGGTTCAGATTAAATCTGTCTTATTAAAACGGCACATTGGTACATTGGATTATTAGATTATTGGTTCATTCCTTGTTTTTGTGATCCAATGATCCAATTATGAGTAATCTAATCTAGTTAAATCATCTTTTTATAGGGCAGTTTATACTACATTCTGTGATCCAATGATCCAATAATCCAGTTTAACTGAATCAGATTTTAATAAAAGTATTCCAAATTAAAAGTATAGACTAATCAAAAACATGCAGTTGATATTAAGGGTTTATTTCACTGTATTTAAAAAGATCTATAATTTCTTATTCTTATGTATTTTAGCAATAGTAATTAGAAATAAATTTAGATTACAAAATTTGAAGCCACTGATCCAAAGTTACACTAGAATAATATCCATATTATCTATTTAATTATGCTATCCCCCTCATAATTAATTCCATTATTTTTAAAAGAGTTATAATTTTAATAAATATGACAAATTATTTTAAATAAAAAGTCGAACTGATTATCTCTCATTCAAGTTTATATAGCTTAGATATTATTCTTTTAAAAATTTGAATTACAAAGTCTCTTATTTTAAAGAGTCTTATTTTCAACTTATTATTGATTTGATATTTTTGCATCAAAATACATCCCAATAAATTTTAAGATAATAATGATGATGCTAAAATTAAGCTTCAAAAGTTTATATTTTTTTTAACAAATTTTTTGCAATGGATTTGTCAACGAAAATGATATTAATTTCATTATACTCTCTCTCTCTCTCATAAATATCACCATTAGCTTAATAGAAAGACTTTAAGTATAATATTGAATTTTCTTTGCGAATCTTCTTTTAAATAATTTTCTTCTTAATTCAGAATCCTTCATCCTTCCAATCTAAATACTGTGACTAGTTTTGATTGAATTGCTTATTTCATTATAAATGGTAATTATTCTTTCAGTATTAAGATAATTTGGTTAAGTTTAGTAAGCTATATTAAACAGTCAATGATATCTAAGCATTTTGGGCATTCAATAACTATAATGAAAACAACTGGAGTATGCTGATTGTTGCTGCTGCTACTATAAAATAATCGTCATTACTGCTGATCACTTAATGACAATCTTCGCATGGACTTTCTTCATTAATTCAACTATATTATTAAGAAACATAGCATTATACCTTGCCATCTAGTCTTTTTTTATGAATTTTTTTATAACTTATAAAATCAAACTTTATATTAAAGCGTAATCTTGAAAAGAATACTTAATAAGAACATTTAATCAAAATCACTTAAAAGCTTGACAGGAGGATATATTAGAGTAAGTAATTTGGCTTTATCAAAACAGCCCAAAATCGACAAAGACATAAAAATAAAACTGCAGCTTCATGGATATTATTCGAATTTACAACCTTTGAATTAAAAATAATTCCAGCTATATTCTCTTAAACATATATTATGGTCATGAGAGTATTGGTATATAGACAAGCAGCTTTAAATCGCTTATTGAAGAACAATTTCAAGAATCAATTTATCTTGAGCTTAAATTCTCCAATTAAATAAAAGTTGAAAAGTTTTTATATGATTGCTTCTATTTTAAGTAATGCTTTATAAACAAAATTTTGTAATTATTATGAAATAATTTATTGGACTTCATGTGTATTTATCAAAGCAATCATGAATGGAAATAAAATAAATGTTAAGAATTTCATTATTTACAATTTATATAAAGAATTAAGTAATAAGTAATAACAAAATTACTAATATTTTAATTCTCAGTATTTTTATTTTATAACTTTGTTGATCTATCGTATATTTTTTTGGTTAATATTGAACTGTTCAAATTCTGTATGAATAAGTCGAGTTAGTGTATTTTAAGTCTTAGAGTTTTTTTCATTATCTCAGTTATTCTTCTTGATATTTTAAGAATTCTTTAGAATATTTTATACAAGTAAAGTATTTTTCTTCAATGGCTTAGACGTTTTCCCCAGGATTGTGATTAATATGAATTACTGATAGCATATTTATTCAAAAATAAGACGCAGATACTGTAATATGAATTAATACTTCAGATGGTAAAGAAAAGGAATTGTTGTTTGATAAGAAGGTATGATTCCTTTGATCTCAAATCTTTTTTTTTAGTAAATATTAAATTAAATTGATTTCAATGTTAAGTTAAAGCATTGATTATAAATTAAAATAAACAATTCATCTGATTCTAATGATTTTACTCTATTGTCTAAAAAATACAAGAAAATTTTAATAACTAATTTAAATATAAGTAAAATTAACAATTTGACTGATCCATTGATAATAAAATTGATTTGGTAAAGTTTAAATTAAACTAAACTCATATAAATTGAATCTTTTAACTAATATTTTTATCACACTATAATCATTTTTTAGTTATCAATTTAATAATATTTATATCCATAAATTTACAATCATAATAGTATTTAATTAATATACTTTTATATTAAAATACTTGCCTATCCGTTGATAAAAAATAATCAAACCCTTTTAGTTTCATCAGTGAATAAGCTATTTTGATTTTATTTTGCAAGCATCTGTAAAATCATCAAATGTTTAATTTAATTACCACTAGATTAATGAATAAACAAGCAAATAATATAAGTTCCCTACGTGCAACTCTTCATTTTATCGTATTAAATACACACCAAACTCTTCATGACGGCTTAGCTGCTTCATTGAAAGTACCCCTCAAACCTAGAGCAATTCCCCTTTTTGAAACACATTTTTACTTTTCAATAAAATTGTTACTCTGAATCACTTTACACAGCCTTTCTCAATGAATTACTCCTATTTACACATTTTAAGCTAGCTAAGGAGGATCTTCGTAAAAGAGTTTAAGTCGATAGGACAGTTACAAAAAGTCTAATATTCTATTACCAAAATGATCGATTAGATGAGAATATGTGCGTTTTAGCTAAATTTTAAATGAGATCAATAAACATTTAATATAAAACACTTATTTAATTTCATCATGATAATTAATACATTATTAATTTGAATCAATATGGATATAATGATTCAGATGAATATAATAGGAGAAAGAGCTTATACAATGTGCTGCTAATGAATTAAATAATGCTTAAATTATTTAAAAATGATTGTATAAATTATTCAATTTTAATTGTATAACAATTTAACCAAAAAAATTAAAAACCAATAATTTAAATAATCTAAAATTTTTAATTTAAAAGTAGTAATATTGCCTAATTTTGGTTGTAAGATTTTTTTTTGGCATCTATTACATGAGTTATTACTTCTATGTATCATATATTATTATTAAATTATAAAAATCTCTAACTCTGATTATTCTTTCATTCGTCCATTTACAAAGTTGTGGATAAGTACAATGTTTAAATATTGTAACTTGAATTACTAAATATTAGATAATTACTGCAGTGGTAAAATCAATGTTTTTTAAAGCTGGGATAATTACATTAGCATCAATATTCAATATTATTTGATTTTAGAGTTCAATTTAAATAGAATTTGTTAATTGTTATCATTACTTTTAAATTATATACCTATTATTTTCTTTCTTTTCTCAATAACATAATAATAACGGTAGATTATAAATAAAAAAGTCTTAGAATAAGTAGTAGATGAGATTAGATTTGGCCACAGTGATAGCTTCAAGAATCAAACAGTTCTGTATAGTGTATAAACTTTAGCAAAGTGGAATGTCTATGAATTAACAAATGGGATTCATTTACACGTTAATGATTGGAAAATTTATTCCTTGAAAGTTAATAAATGAACAATTGAATTAGAGAATATAATTCAACTGGTTCTGATGGTTCATTTTGTAAAAGTAATGATAAAATTTAAGTTATAATATTAATTAAGAATCTTTCACGGGTATGATAAGATTATGTATTCAAATATTGTTGGGAGCTAATGGGATCTTGATAAATAGGTACTGTTGTTTAGATTTGAAGTGAGAATAACTCAAAAGTAGAGGGAGGGTCTAAAGACCACAATAAACTCATACGAAGGAAATCAATTATGATAGTAAATACAATGAAATGTTTTTGGTAAATTAGATTTCATAAAATACTCCCCCCCCAAAATATGAATAATTTAAATCAAAGAAATGTAGTTCATCAATTAGAATATTAATTATTGATGTTTATCTTGAAAGATATAGATCTTTCTGAGCAAAAGAATGAGTAATAGGGTATTTAGGTGTGAATATTAAAAACATAAGAATCTTTGGGTAATTGGAGAATTTCTAAACAATGATTTTTCCAGCTAACAATTAGAGATATTTACAAAAATGGCAGAATTTAATAATTATGAAAATTGCCACTATTAATTATATCCATGGGCAATCTAGCACCTTAAACCTTGAAATAAATGATTAACTAAAATATATTGTAGACTTTTTGAGAAGAGTGAAAGTAAACAATTTATCTAGATTATGTAATAAATTTACTTATCTGAATTAAGCATCATTAATTTAATCTCAATCGATCTAGACTTTTATTGCTTTTTTCTTGAATTTAAGAAAAGTAGGTATTATGCCATCAATACCAACATTACTCTACTCAAATGGTATTTTATCTTTCCACTCACTGGTTTTGTTATTATTTTTTTTGGCTTTAAGTTCGAAAATTTTATACTCAATTACTCTGAGTTTATCATGGGCCACTTCTTAAGTCTCTTAAATGATCGCCATCAGTTATACATGACCCCTAATGCCATTAATTTTATTTCTAAATTATTCATCTTCTCCACAATACTTTAGCATGAGTATAGGGATTAAAGTCATTAGACTTTGAGAAATTTTGGGGATTTTCTAAAGGATTTAAAATTTTAATGATATAAAATAAATGTCAAACAAAGCTCATAAGAATACATCCATTAGATTAGTTCTTCCCTCTCATGATTGTTGGATCCAAGATTTATATTTTCGCTAATTTTAACAACCAAAATAGAAAGAAATAATCAGGGTACCCTTAATTATTGCTGGTATATATCCAACTCTTTTATATATAATTTACCTCATAGAAGGTGGGGTTTAAGGATATAAAAGAATTTAAGATCTTTAAGTCTGAATTAAGTATGCTATTAAGCATGCAAAAATTTTGATTAGTATTCTTAAATTTAAAATTTAATTTTTAATCAGTTACTCAACTTTTCAAAAATATCGGTTAATCTTCATGGCTAAAATTTAAGCAAACTTGCCCAATAATAAGTCGGTACTGCATTAATCATTAGAGATGCACAACCAGACCCTCGATTGCATCATAGAGTAAAATAATAAAAGATCTGTCAAAGATATGGACTTCAACGTTCCCAAGCTAGAAATAGCTAGGGAGCAAAAAAGGTAGACCTTCTCTTTATTAAGGAGCTCAATATCCTTAACTGATCGATCGTATTAAGAGGGTTCTACCTGAGCATGATTATACACCAATGCAGGCGGCATTCCCCTCAGCTTTAATGAATTAATCCATCATAACTTATACGTCTAGTCGACATCTCTCGATTCCATAAATAACGTTCATTCATGATCGAATAGCAGCAAAGGATCCCACACTGTCCCCACCACAAGAGGGCCTATCGAGCTTGTGGTTCACAGCACAGCTGATTACATTAACAAATGCCTAAAAGACATTACCTTCAAGTGAAACATTTTTAAGCTGCAACTTTAGCATGAAGAGCACTCAGCATCTTAATTAATAGCCGCAGTCTGAAAATCGAGGAGAGATTTTGCAACTTGAAATAACTGCCAAATGTTTACGAGAGTTTATGTTTCTTCCACCTGATGACTGGTTTAAGTTCCTAGTGGCTATTCATGTCAGGAACAGCCAAAGTCTTATTGACTTTTTGAGGCATTTAAAAAACTCTTGCTCAAATTTAAATTTGGATGGACTCTTCCGAATATGCCACGAGCTCTGTGCCAGCATTCGAGAAACAATTCAGGTAAAGACAAGACTCTTTGTCGCTTCTCTACTCTTTTATGACAACGAGATTATCACAATCGACAGTGAGCTAATAAGATCATCGATGTGCCTGCTTGCTACCAGACCAGA
>ARYC01001052.1:0-42667 GCA_000711775.1 Oxytricha trifallax | reverse complement strand
GCAAATACTTTTGTACTCTTAGGCGGTATTTTACTTCTGTGATTTGCTATAGCCTTTTTGGGTTAGCTATTTTGTATAATTTCTTCATAGTCCTTTCTGTTTTTATTAAGATCTCTTGTTTGAAATACCTTTTTAATCTATTCCTTCTTCAACCCTTGCTATATAAGATCGTCCATAAAGTCCACTCCATTCTCCCCGCCATCTGATTCTGGCTCATAGTATTCGCTGTGCTCTTCTTCCCCTAAATCTGCTTTGCTGGGTCTCCCACGTCTTGGCCCTCTATAGCCCTCCTAACTCAACTTTTTTTCTTTTTTCTAGTCCTATCTCCCTGATTATCTCCCTCTTCTCTTTCCCAGAAGTGTACTGTCTCCTCTTGGTGGCATTTGATATTTTGTTATAAACTCTAATTGCTTTTTCTTGAATGATTTAACTGATATAGTATGTGTCACTAAAGTGTCTAGTAGGTAGATACTGACTCTAAATAATGTCTTAAATTAAACATTACAACTACTGGCTTAAGAGCTTAAGTACTGTGAATTTTCAAGTTTTCCAAAAAACTTTCTACTAAAACTTAGTTTGAACCAGCTGTTAATTTAATTTATCAATTTTCACTTAAAAGTTATACTCAGATAAATTGGAGAGTAAAAACTCAAATAAAAATATATAGGAAATTAAGGGATTGAGGTAGAAATGGAATATGGGGTGAAATGTAGAAGTTTAAACATACCTTCTTGCTCAGCTTTGTATTCAAGATCAGCTCCTTCATTCATTAATTTTATAACTTAATTTCTCCCCCTATTTTTAAATATTTAATTTCTTAAAAAATTTAATTAAACCCATTTTTAAACGCTAATAAGTAATTAATGCAATCAAAAGCCTTAATTTATGCTTTATATTTCTCTTATTTATTATTATATATTATTTATTAAATTAATTAATAAATAATTAGCAAAAAAACTTGCAAGGCACTTTACGAAGCTGCTCCATCCGATCCATCTTAGTTTCTAGCAATATTAAGCTTATACTCCTTATACTCATTCATAATATCCTTGAATTTCAGATTCAGCTGTCTCAGTTGATTTAGTTTGTCCATATATTGAAAAGATTTGAACAATAAATCTCTCTTCTCTATGAAATCAGAAGTGAGCTTTAATAGATGGGTTTGAGTTGATATGGTCTCCATTATATAAAGAAGTTGGTAGTAGTATATAAAAATAAATAATAAATTATTTAGTTTTTAAATAGAATTAGTCAGTTTATATACTTAAATACTCCATTTACACATGATTATGCATTATTCAATAATACTTTAGAAAGTGTATTGCAATTTAATAATGAAATCAAAGATAAATTTAATTAATCCAAATCTATAAATTTTAAGTTATAATGCTATTTACAGGAATATTTTATGTAGCTTGACCACTCTTTTCAATCATTATTTTTGTTAATCAGTTGGCTTGAATACGATCTTGCATTCTGTGATTTTCTTGATTAATTCCTAAGCTTCAGTAAAATTAGCATTCTTACTTCTAAACTCGATGTTTCTCACTTTATGTGCCACTGCGGAAAGTGATTTACTCTCACTCAAGAATATCATTTTATTCCAACCTGGTGCATGCAAGAATATGACCAAATAATAAATTCAACTAATAAAGGAAAAATTATTAGAGGTTGGATTTTTCTAAATTAGCTTCACAAATGTTTGAATATTCAAAAATAGTACGAATAATAGAGAAATGAAATGTAATTATAGTAATTGTTTATAAATTAATGATAAATATGACATCACAATCTTCAATGTATTGCTTGGCTTCTTCCATGTATTAAACGATGTGCTCCTAGAGTATTTTCTCATTGTTTCTGCGCATTTCAGAACCAACACTAGTCATAATCTTGGCAACTTTATCCTTGTTCATTTGTCTACCACCCTACTTGCCACGCATAACGTATTTCTTATCAGTTCTTGAGAATACTATTTTTGTCCCCTCATATACATTTAATGCGAATTTACCACCATGGCAAAGGAGAACGATATAAAACTAAAATTTCATTACATTATATAGGTTTAATTAAATACTTTCTCTTGAATATTTTGAAATTGATATAGCTCTTAATGCCTCTTTGAAGTATCTTGAGTGGTTCAAATTTATCTGTGTTTTAATGCTAATGAATGGCCTATAAAATTGCTTTTTATCTCCTTAAGAGAGCAGCTGGGTCATCGAAATCAATCTCAGTAGCTGAAAACTGTGCTCCATCAGCCAAATAGTGATATTTGTTCTTCATATCGTCTTCACCATCGTTTTGGAAATTAAAGCTATATACTTTAATCATAATAAACTACTACCCATTTTAATATTGAAATCTGACTGATCAGCTACACCCTCTATAAATCCCTTATTAACTTATATGAAATCTCCAGTTGCAGAATTCATCAAGCAGAAATGTGGCGCATAAGAATTCAATTTGTTGAATTCCTTCAAATATTCGTAATTATCTCTGTTTTTACCGAATTCTTTAAAAGTTATCGATTTATAGGGATGGTCTTTGAAATAAAACGTGTCTAATCCAGAGCACCATAGTAAATTTGGCACGTCAAATACAGTCGTTTAATAATTAAAATATAATAAAACATTATAAGGAACAAAGCCTATACTAAAAAATTAAATTCAAACAAATGTTTGGACATAGGTAAGATCATTCTTAATGACTAGGTTCTTTTTAAGACTATTGATATCTTTCTTTATATCAGCTGACTGCTCTTTTAAGGCTTCTTATAAATTCTATAAAAGTTATCAAGTTAATTTCAACAAGATATATATAGGAAATTATTTCTTTAATAAAGAAAAACATACTTACAGATATCAAATTATAATGAAATCACAATTATTCTTAATTAAAATTTATCTGTAATAATTCATTATAAAATTACTATTGCGTCAAAATCTTGGTCTGGTTTTTATCTTTAATTTATCTTCCACAATCTTTTATCTCCATCCAGTGACTGAATGTGCACCTCCGTATATAACAACCTGCTCATTTGAGTATTTAGGTATGTTAGTCAAATCTTCAATTAAAATGTTCAAAATTAGGTGACCTGTTTATGGCTATTTTAAAATTAAAAATATATGAGAATTCATTAATTAGTTAAAAAAATAATGGAAATAATAATACCAAATTCACTAATAATGTGAGCTAGATACTTATTAATTCTTAATTTAATTATTATTCTAAGAGCTAATTGAATCACTTTAAATAACTTAAGTTAATGACAAATATTTCTTATCAAGTGAGTAAATAAGTGAGGATAGTTAAAGGATAAAAGTCTAGTTATTCATGTTCAATACAGAAATTGATTGATCTGTTAATAAGAAAATATAGGGGTTATGTATTATATCAAAGTCTATCACTAAAATCGAATAAAATCATTATAATTAAATAAAATTATGAATACAATTTCTATTATTTCTATCACTAGCTAGATTTAAACGCAATTTTCTAATCTAAAATATGGATGAAGTTTTATTTTATGATCTGTAGTATTCTACTTTTAGTTTTTCAAGATAATTTCGTTACTTTCTCTATTAATCCAAACCAAATATTTCTAGTTAACTGTACTTCCACATTCTATATTCTATAGATCTTTTAAGTCTACAATCTCTATAAATTACCTATTATCATTGGGATGATTGTTGGTATTTTATATATCTATGCCAATATTATGCTGTTAATTCTATAGAGAGCTCAATATGTTTTATAAATTTAGATTTTATTCTTAAAATTTAACTATTGATTTTAAGAGAATCAATTAACTATGTAGATTTGTTTAATTTTTTTTATTGTCAGGACTACTTAAATACTTTAAGTTTATTATTTCAAGTATTTGAGATTAATGGCTGTAGCAATATAAGTTAAAACTATCGATATGTTAAAGTAAAGAATTCATTAATTCTTTTGCATAAAAATTGAAATGGAATTGAAATCTTTTTTTTTTAAAAAAAAATTGATATGTATCGCTGAGCAACTAATTAAAGTCTACATGATATATTCTCTTATCAATTCCTTTTCAAGCAAAATTTATCCGTTTTAACTACTTCTACTAAATTCTATTACTTTGACTATATTTTTATCATTAATTTATGTTTTTAATATCATAGCTATTTGATTGTTAGCGTTTAATTAAACATCCAGTATATTCTGAAAATTCTCATTACTAGTATAGATCAGTTAAGAGTTTAAACTGCTTCCCTATGATTTATTAATTGTATTCGAGTGTGTAAATATGGGAAGTATTAAACCAAAGTAGTTATTAATTCTATTAAATTATGCTATATCGGGTGTTTAGGGGGTCTTGAATTAAGGATTGTCGTATAGAGCCACTTATGGAATTTGCACTATATTCTATGTTTGAATCTTGAATACTTTTATTATTTTATGATCTTTTTAGTAGATAAAGAGAAGCAATAAAATCGTTATATAAATTTATATAAAATACGTGGTCTTATTTAATCATATCTATTGCGAACTAAATTATTCTCCGCCATCACAATAAATTCCTTCTAATTTATCAAATCCTCTAAGCTTACCCACTAAACCTTCAAGCCCTGCTTATCTCTAAGTTGACTATCTCGCTCTGATAAGATTATCGGACCACATATAACACAAATCACAATGAAGAGCAAAATTTAAATGTGAAGTGGGTTCGCGAAAAGTTTGTTTATTTGGTCTTTTTGAAGTTGCTATCTTTAAGCACCTCATGATTTCAAGATATCTGAGTTTTATAGTTGAGGATTTATTGGCTCTGAACTTTTAGATTCTTGAGAGTCAATTAATTTAGTTTACTCTTGAATACTTATAGACTTTAAGTCATCTTAATTAGGATTATGTTTCTATTTATCTAAAGACACTTATTATTTTTCCATTTTTTTAAATTCAAATTTTGAATTAAACAATATTAATAATAATAATAGCAATCATATTTAAATTGGTCAATAATTATATGGCTTTATCGGATTATTTTTTATAATTTTATTAAATAACTTGCAATTAATGGGAAACTTTTTACAATCTCAGAATGAAACCTAAGAAGAAATTATGAATTCTTTGAAAAACTTAAAAAGTAGATAAACTAAACTTCATAATTTAGACATTAAGAATTGGGAAGAGCTTTATAGATAAGATGAAACTCTTGGATAGGGCTCATATGGTAAAGTTATTAAAGTTAGTTGACCCATAATCGGCAGTTTTACATTTAAATTTAATCTTTTATTCAATAAATCTAAGGCAGCAGACAAAGGGAATACTTTGCATTGAAGAAACTAAACAAAATAATTGATAAAAACTAGATGTAAGCGAAGTTGATTGAGGTTGACTTACTTAAAAGTATCAGACATCCAAATATTCTATATTTTAAGGAGGCATTTGTTAATGAAGATCGATCGATTGTTTTGGTAACGGAGCTTGCTGAGTGTGATTTAGCTAAATATATTGAGAGATAGAATTTAAACCATAAAATCCTAAGATGACTTAAAGAGTTTTTATTAATTTTAGGTATGTTAAAAATAAAAAATATTATTTTTAAGTAAGAATTAATATCTAATTCCAATAAATATTATTTAATTTAAACTTAATCATAAGATTAAGTTTAAAAATCATAGTTCAAAAATATTTCAGTTGTTTTTATTAAAAAATAATTGTGTTTGATTTTATAAAATAAAATTGAATTGAAGAAATACTACCGCATTTTTTAAAAAAAAAGAAGTCGAAAAAAATGTGATAAATTAAAATTCCTTTTTGTTTTTAATACTCAGGGTTTTTAATGATGTATATATAGATGAAGAAATTATTTTGAGCATTTTTTTGCAAATCGTTTTAGCACTAAATTACTTACATAATAACCCTCATTTAAAAATCATTCACAGAGACATAAAACCTTTAAATATCTTGGTATTCAAAAATAATCATATAAAACTCGCAGATTTCGGGGAGTCCATAATTTTCAAAGATAAAGATTAAAAAATAAACAAGTCAGTCGGGACTTTAGCTTTTTAGGCTCCTGAAATGAGCAATTACTAAGAATATGATGAATCAGTTGATGTTTTTTCTTTAGGAGTTACTTTACATTAACTTTGCCATCTTGGCAAATAAAACTTTATATATAGTAAAGCTAATCTACCAGATAAATATTCAGAAGATTTAATAATGATATTCTAGTAAATGATTTAAAGCAACCCTTTTCACAGAATAAAAACATAGCAAATTCTAAAACACACTATTTTCAGCTAATTACTTCAAAATTACTAATAAAATTGCCTAGAAAAACTTATTTAGACTAATCAATTATTCCTAAAAACTTACGATTTTGAGCCTAGATACCAAGCGACTACAACTCTAGCTTTGTAAAATGTAGATTTGGTTCTTATGGGTGGGTTGTTCAAGAATATCTTCATTTATAGATAGAGCGATATGACTTAATTTAGGGTCATAGAAACTAATAAGTATTGTAATGCTGCTATCTAATTGCAAATTGAGGGCAATATAACATTAAAAATAAAACCATGTTTTATATTTTATTGTTTTCTTTAAGGGCAACTAAAATCGTTTATTTTTTGGGATTGGTAAGTCCCTTATGGAATTAGATCTTAAAACACTTACTTTAAGCCACATAATGACTTTTAAATCCAGGGTAGTCAGAATTGTAGAAGTTAATTTAAATTAACTAGCAATTCTGATTGGAAAATATGAGATTCTTATAAACCTAATTTCTTTAATAGGTAAATGGCAAGGATTTATGATTAATTAAGTTTATTTTTATACTCAAATAAATAATAATAATACAAACTTTTTTAATTCTTAAATAATGTACTATAATTTAATTTAAATTTCTAATAATGAGTATTTTTCTTTACATTTTATCACATTCTAAAAGAATTAGAGGTTTAATCAATCTTGAAAACTTTTAAATTTAAGAGGATTAACAGTATAAACTAGACCATATTATCAATGACTTGAGTAATATTAAAAGAAATATGGATTTACTTGTTTGTACTTAAAAAGGGTTTTAGTTTATTTCCAACAATCATTATAATTTATATTTTAATTCTCACATTAATTGTTAGACATATATATGATATTTATTTAATTCTATGTAATATTTTATAATCAACTTAGTATAACACATTTAGTAGGAATTGAAGTTTAATTTGCTTATCCCTTGAATGAAAATGAATATCTCATATGTTCTTATGATATGCCGATATTTATTTATAATATTTAGTAGCAAGAAATTGTTTCCGTTTATCCAAGGTTACTTTACAAATAAGACTACCATTCTATTTAGGAAATATTAGGTGCAAAGTTTATATAAAAATCTTTAATTAATTTGCTTTTAAATTAACTAACTAATTATCCCATGAAAATACATAAATTTGACTTTGATTCATTTCCTTATTTGCTAATCTCTAGCAGATACGGAGTTATGATATTCAACATAAAAACAAGAATATTAAGTGTCCTATGCGATTTAAGATGCACTCATACTTAAATATGCAAGCACTTCTAACATTAACACTCTCCAGCACTTTTTAATGAATAAAACTTTACTGATTTTACAACTTCTAAAGATATTAAAATCGTAATTGATAAGCAAAATGAAAGAAGCTCTCTAAACTAAAATTAGAAGGAAAGTGAAATGAAAGTTAATGAACTTTTAGATAAGTTTGAGAGTGATTCAGTAAGAGAGTCTCAAGGTTATTACTGTTTAACTTAGAGAAAAGATTAAAGTACAATGAATAATTTAGTGTTAAGCTATATTTATTATGATAGTGTGAGTAGATACAATATGGTGGCGCAGTTTATATTTGAAGAGGCTTTTGTTAATTATTGCATAAAATGAGTGATTTATTAGTAATTTCTTTAATGTATTTAATTAACTTCTAATAATCAAAGCAATTTCTATGTTTTAACAAATAAACTTGAAACTTAAATATCAAGAATTTTGCAAATGACATATAAATTAATTTAAATACTTAATCAACTATTAAAAATAAATCATACTTATAATTATCATTGAAGCTATTGGGTTGAATCTTTAATTAAGCGTGAGATTAATGAAAGTTTATAATTATTTATTAAAACTTAATACTACTATGGCAAAGGTACCATTACTAAACTACTAAAAACTATAAATGAATATTACCCCTTGCAAGGTGTTGCATTTCTCTCTATTATAAAAATTACTGAATATAAAAATATTTAAGCAATGATCTTGCATTTAAATTATATAATTAACTCTCTTTATGATTGAATTTGTGTCAACTGCAGGGAACAGTACTGAGCTTGTAAAGATTCAGCGACTGATCACTTCATCGATCAACCGCGACTCACTCGCAAACAAAAAACTTAATTTATAAAAATGAAATTTGTGTGATTAGATATCTGTAAAGTAGGGCATATTTAATAATAGCGAGGTTTTAAATCTCTTTAATATGAAATTGCAGATTTTAGAAATAAATTGTGGATTGAAATTGATTATGATTTCCCTAATTCACTATGTAATACAATCGATATATGGTAATCAAATTATGGATTTATATTTCATCAATCATTAAGTTTGTGAAATTAGGAAATCCAAAATCAATAATTAACGTAATTTCATCTTAATCATTTAGTTTCATTTTACATTTAATTTTAGCTCTTTTATGAGACTAGTGATTTTTTAGTAGCAATCATTAATCCATCTCCAATCATAAAAGTATTAGTATCAAATCTTTCGTCGTTCAACACCATGCGAGCAGTTTCATAGGCAGCCTTTGCCTTTGGATCATTGTCTCTTGATGCTTCATCTTTAACTCGACCCTTCCATAAAATATTGTCAAACATAATAAAGCCATCGTCTTTTATTAGAAAAGCCAAAACCTCAAAGTATTACTGATACTCTAATTTATTGGCATCAACGTATGCAAAATCAAATTTGTAGAGTTAATTTTTCTGTTACTATTTTAAGAAGTCCTTAAGTTACGAAAGGCCGTCGTTAACATGCAATGTAATTTTGTCCTATAGTCCTGCAAACTTCCAGTGTTCCTTAGCAAGTTGAGAATACTTATCTGTAATGTCTATAGTATGTATCATCCCGCCTTCTTGAATGCCTTAAGCCATACATAGAGCTGAGTAACCTGTAAAGCAACCTACTTCTAAACCATATTTACATTTCCCAAGTTTTATCATTTGGGTGAAGTTTCCTGACCCTATAGTTCTTAATATTTTTCCGCTGCATGAAGTTTCTCTTCCTTTTTGAAAATTTTCTGCACGAACGAAAGTTTCCTGCCCCAAAAATTTTAATTTACATTAGTCATTAACCATTAATAAAAACATTTTTAATTTTAATTTCAGGGTTTATATTTATCCATTATCATTTTATATATTGTAAAATACTTAGCACTAATTATTTTATTAACTTATATGTTACTTTTATACAATATTTGAAGTTTTTATCATAATATAAAATACTGGATGTTAAATTATGAATTAATATATCATAATTGCTGATATAGATTTTGAGAAATGTATAAAAATTATATATTTTATGTGGGAGCAGGAAACTTCCCCTCTACCCTTGGGTACCTGTACCATATGGAGGGAGCAGTAGCCTTCCTCATATCATTGTTCTCATTAACTCACATTAATCGGGAGCAGTTAGCATAACTGCGTCCTCAGGGAAAAGCTGCTAAGTTTTTTCTCTAAGCATAAGCTTAGCTGGCTCTAATTTGTTCATATTAAGTATCATAAAATCGTAGAGACCCTCATCATTCCTTGACTTAAAATGGGAAGTTGAAGTTTAAGATTTATCATCGATTTTTTCTCTTTGCTATACATTTAAGTTCTGGTTTTGTTCTTTTTACATAGTGGAGAAATATTAATTTTATTAGTTAAGCATATTTTACATTTTTGAAAGAGTTCTGAAGTTTGATTAGAAGTTTCTTCGAAACTATTGAGTAAAATTTTGTATCATTTTTATAAATATATAGGATTTAAATACTGATTAAGTTTTGAATCTTGAATTTAAAATTTCTTAATACTCAAATTTAACATTTAATCATAAGTTTGTGTAAAGTTATTAAAGAAATTAATTGATGATCAATTTTCAAAAAATATTCAGATAGTACTTTTATTTAAGCTCATGGAGCTGTAATAAATTAACTTACAGGAGGGTGATTTCCCTCTTCACAAATCTTTACTATTAACACATGAATTAAATAATTTATTTGTAAATGAAATGTTCAGTGAATATTCTCAAAAGCTTGTCATAACAGTGCTACATCATTAATATTATTGTGAGAACTTGCTTGCCTTTCACTTCCCCTACATGTTCAAAAATAAACATATTCATTTCTTCCTCACTTATTGACTCTGGGTACTTGTGGTCTCTAACATCATGGAAATATATTTCATCCAATATCCTCGTCATAATCTTTGTTTGGATACATAGAATTAATGATTGTCATAGTATTTGAGTAAACTTTCTCAGCATGCTCATGGTTGTGTGACGAATCAAAGTTTTTTGTGCTTTCTTTGACAAAATCGATAAGTGATGTGATTTTGGCGGATTCCATATCTCTAAGTTATTAGTTCAGTATTTGTTGGCAAAAGCCGCTATAAAATCTTTTTGTTAATTATTACATTTTAAAACTACATCTCTTGATATTCAATTTAAAATTGCTATTTCTATTTCATTACATAAATTTTAAGAACAAATCTTTACAAAGTCAACGATATCTTAATGGAGTGGCTCAGCCAGCTTTCTGCCCATCTCTGTAACAATGAAATATTATATATTAATAATTTATTTCCTAAGTGCTACACAACATCTTCGGGGTATTTATAGCCATGACTGACATTAAATTAAACGCATCTCTCAATGCCGATCTGGCCAATAGCCTCCAATCTATCAGCATCTCTTAGTGCTGTTAAGTAAGGTTTAAGGTTTTCAGGGAATTCTGGGTGGAATGAGAGGTTTTAAGATTTTCTCAGTTTTTCCTCTTTAGAGAAGGAAACATTTTCAATGATTGTGAGAACTTAAAATTTAACATCATGGAGCAGAGCAGCAAATGTAATCAGTTCCTCTTCATTGAATTTTCGTTTTTAAGAGAATTTAAGAATATGTCATAAGTTTAAAAGAAAAGAATACAAAAATAATCAAGGTAAAACTATCAATCATAGTATATTAAGTTTTCTTATTTCTTACATTTTTCTTGAACAGATTTCAAGTCCAATAATCTGCACTGACTTTTGAATAATCTAATATCATCTGCAGAAAGATCTTCCTGATTATCTAAAATGACTTGGATTGTTAATGGATATTATCTCTGCTTCAATAAACTCATCACTTCTTAATTTCTGAATAGTTATTAATCAGATTGAATTGTTAATAATCTCATACTATTTGCATGTTCACGTAGGTATATGCAAAGAGCGAGAATATTGGTCTATATAGTTTCTTAAGAAAAGCATGAAATATTTAGAGTTTTTAGCGATTTGTCTATAGAAGGAAGAACTTTATTTAAGAAAATTTAAATTATTGCATTTTGATCTAGGGTAAACTATTTATTTCATATTTTAACTAACAAACTTAGACATTAGAGTTTACCTAAGACATCTCCCTTTAAACTCATTTTTTGCACATTTGTAAGTTATAAATTTAATAATAATCAATAAAAAACATTCAACAAAATTAAATTAATTGGTGAATAATTAAAGTTTTAACAATAGCTCGATCAACATAAATGCGTTTTAGAATAAAATCTTACATAATTAATCGCTTGTTAATTAAATTTTCTTGGTGGGGAATATAAAAAATTAAAATCTTAATAATATTATTTTAAAATGTGAAAGATTTAAAAATTAAAGCAGTTTCCAAAATGATTTAAATTTTCTACTTCAAATGGGAATAAATTTATTGAGGTACTTATTCTTAATAAATTATTAATAATTATAAACAATCCACATTATTTTTCATAAAGCCAAGCAGATTATTTAATTGAATTTTAAATTATTGACCCTGAATTTTTGTCTAAAAATGGATTCTAAAATTTAATTTATAAATCAAAAATTATAATGATTGTATTAATATACTCCCCCTTTTCAGGGTGAACTTTTTTATAAGACTCATGTCATTAATATTTAAAATTTCAAGTAAATGTTCCAAGTTTGTATCTTTAAATTCTACAGATAAGTTTTAATAAATTAAGTAATTATTAAGGTATATTCCATTTATAATTTTAAAAGTTCCTCAATTTCTAATAGCCTGCTCTAATCATTGAAGCAATATAAGGAATACAATAATTAGATGCTTGTTTGTATTTAAATGCAGTTATATGCGTTATTATCCAAATTAAATTAATTAATAAAGTTACATTAAATATATAATCTATCTATAAAATTGAACAATAGTTGGATCAGTTATATTTCAGAGATCAAATTAATTCACTTGGTCATATTAATGTTTGTAAATATAGATAACTCAATTTATTATTAGTGATGATTTTAAAAGTCCTAAACTTTATTTATCAAAGTTAAACTTGTAAGGTTGCATGCTTGATTTAAAATTTTCAAAAGGTGATAGTAATTTCCAATTTCAATTGTTAAGCTCTAAATATAAAAATATTATAGATATTTTTGCACATTTCATTTATAAAATTGAAAAGCGCCTTAAATTAGGAAGTTTTTCAGCAATCTAATCTATCAATTATTAATTTTCCCTATTAGGATATTTGTTGATAGTCATTTCGTTTACATTTTTTAAATTATGTAAATTCATTTTATAAAAATAATCCTAATGTTAAATTAAATTATTACGAGCTATATGATAAACTTATTTTATTAATATTTTTATATGATCAAATTAAATTCTCTAAAGTTTAATTACTTTTGAAAGCTGCTTAGGTATAGAGTATCAATAATTAATATAAAATAAATTTATGAGTAAATTGGTTCGATTATACTTCGTTAATAGCAATAGTGCAGTATTACATCTTGATTATTAATTTTTATTTTAATTTTTTTGTAAATAACAATTATCGAAATTAATAAATATTATTATCAAACTCTGCATTTTAAATGATGTTTTAATTATATAAAAAGAAATTTTCAATAATACCATTTTTTGAAATTTTTATCTAAAATGGCATTATCAACCTAGACATTTATACATGAAATGTTGTTAAAAGTATGCTCGTTTCCATTAAATTTTTATGTTATAATAAATTAATTAAACCATCGAGATTTTCTAGTCATACTTTATTTTGCATAATGATAATTAATCAAAGGTTTATTCCCTATATATCAGTAAATTTTTCAAGCTAAATTATATTTTTAATAATGAATGAAAAACATAAAAAGGGCATAAGATTAGTTAATTTAGTCTTAAGCTTTGTTATTCTTTTCTTTATTTCACTTAAAAGTGTATAATAATGTATAAAAATTATTATTGTAGTGATCAAGTAAGAGTCCCTTTTCTAATTAATCGATAAACATGTTATATTGTTTACTAATTACTTTTGATAAATTTATAAACAAATTTATACTTTAATTTTCAATAGTTGTCTGGATATTATGATGAAATAAAAATTGGAGTAATGAAGAATTTTTGGCTTTTAATGTTTTTAAATATTGGCTTGACTTTAATTATTTATTAAAAAATAACTTAATGTTTTAAATTATATATTAAATTAAACTATCTTTTTAAGTTTTACGCTTACATTAGGAATAAACTTTTCCAATAAATTTAAGTAAAATAAATTGTGCAAAATATGGTTTATCTTTCAGAATAACTGCAAACACCTTAAATTTATGATCTTTTAAATAAAATGAGTCTTCTTAATACTCATCAAATCTTAATATTTTTGTAATTAAAATATAATAGTTTTATATTTTTAATTAATCCGCATTGCTCATATGGATCAATAAGCACAAATTATGTTAAAGATTTTGGAAAGTTTTATAGGAAAATGATTTCATGATAATATTCCATATGTTTCAAAGTGTATTTTTTCAGGGAAGGCGGGTACTCAAATGAAAAATCTGATTCTATTAAGTATCTTGTAGATTCAAATTCTAGTAATTACAGATTTAGGGTTAATTCAATAATAAGCTATTATATAAAATCTTATATTCCAGCAGAGAAGTCAAATTTCGAAATATTGTGAAGTAAAATGTTAAATTTTACTTAAAACCTTTAAAAAATTTGGTTAGTATTTTCTCACATCCCAACTTAGATTTAATTATCAAAATGAGGTTTATAAACTCACAAAATTATTCTTAGTTAATAAAATAGTATAAAGATAGTATATATAAAAGTTTCGGAGCTCTATCACATTATGAATGTTATCAATTTATCATAAAACATCAAATATTTCCATTTAGTTTTAGAAATAATTATGTGTATTTTTTAATTTAGAAAAGTTTGAGATTTGATTCAAGGAAAATAACTGTTATTAAAAAATGAAAAATAATTGATACATAAATATTAATTATTGTGAGAAATACAAAATTTCTATATTAAAATCAACATATATTCAAAAATCATTTTTTTTACAAAAATTATAGAACTTTTATAAAATAATTGGAATTTTATCATAATATTTAACTTTAAAAATGTGATATAGCTCACACTATTTTTATATAATTATTGTGATATTTTACACAAAAATGACTTGGCTTTATTTACTTTAATTGATATTTACAAAACTAAGTTTTTGTATGAAACAGATTTAAAATATAGGTTGGTGTTGAGACAGATATCCCTCCCCAAAAATTTCATTATTTAATTGTTAAATACAATATATAGCGGCTTATCCTATGCTAAACTGAATGTCCATCTGGTTTCTCACTTAGGCTTGGATCAAAACATTAGATTTAAATTTCTATTATTTTTGCTTTCATGTTTGATGCCATTACATTGCAATAAAAGTTGAGCATATACGTCCAATCAGTACAGTTAATCAAAGAATTATTCTAACTTCCAATTTTTAATTTATTTAAAGTTATTTTCTTCTTGCTTTATTCAATCTTATGTGACAACATCTCCAGCCGTTATTATTAAATAATTAATTACTAATTTAAATAAATTCATTTACATTATAGAAGAATTTATAGCTCTCTGTTACACTCAATGTTTTTATATATCCATATTTTTTAGGCGATAAAATCACAATATTAAAATAAAAATGTGGCTTTTCAATTAAGTATTTCTAAATAAGTATAATAATATTAACATGCTTATCATCCCAATAGAAATTATCGATTTCAAGAAACTATTAAATTCTTAAAAAGCCTGATTCCTCTTTTTTCTCTAATCCTATTTTAAATTCGTACACATCTTTTAAATGTTTTATTAAGAAATATTATAAGCATAAATCTTTCTTGTTAATCATGTTCTTAATCTGGTAATAATTTTACAGAACAAATTATCTGGCATTTTATGAAAGTTTCCACAACCCCTTACAAATGTTAGAACTTGGCAGATTATGTAAAACTTAGATGATTATGAATTTATGTTTTATTTTGTTCAACTTAAAGGGAAGTAAATTGATACTTAATTATTTAGATGTCTCCATTATTTATACTTTTATTTAACTAATAATACATTTTAAAAATATTCATAATTTTAATTCATTTTTTGTTAATAAATGAAATTTTTTGACATAATTTAAAAAATATTTATCTCCAATTTTTATTCAATAATTTTCTAATATATCAAAATAAAAATGAATATTTCTTTAATATTAGGCAATAATAATTTAATATAATTGGAATTAAATTTTACTAAACAAGTAAATTGGAATGCTATTTTGATTATTTATTTAATGATAATTTATATTTTTAAATTAATTCTTTTATGATTAGTCTCATATTTTTAAAGTAATTCTTTTGTAAGTATTGTAAAAATTGTCATTATCTTAACTAAAAGATTTATTTTATATTTAAAATAATCATGATTGATGAGAAGTTAACATAAAAATACCAATATATAAATAGATATTAAGGATTAACAAATTCTAATAAATATTAAGGATGCTAATAGATTTTTTATATTTTATATGAAACTATAAAGCTTAAAATTAAATATAGTAAAGTATATTATTCCATAAGTCAAAATAATATGATAACAAATCATAAGTTACTACAAGAATATTTCACTGAATCAAAAAGGATTTATAAGAAGTAATGATTTTTAACCTTGAATTAAGAATAATTTTATTGAATAAATTAAATTAAAAAATCATTTATAAATAAATCGAGCATAAAAAACACACATTTAAAAAAATAAAGATAATAAATTAATCTAAAATATTATTTTAGAGTGAAAAGTATTTTACACAATGAGACATACAAAGATATTTAAATCGTATTTTATATAGATGTATAGTACAATATTTTATACGATCAAAATATAAATTAATTAATAATTTTAATTTAAATGGCATCTAATTTTTTCTTTCCTAATTTAATAATTACTTTAGAGTGATTAATTTACTTCCAGAGTAATTTTTGTTATATTTAAAAAGTTATACTTCCACTTCTCTAAATAAACTGAGAGTATTTATATGTAAAATAAATATTACTTTCCTACTTAAATTCTTGCTTTTTTAATAAAAAAGCGACCTACTCGTTACTGTATTTTAAAATCCAAAATTTGTTGATAATAGTAAGCAGTTACTACATTCTTAAATAAATTTGAGCGTCTATTCTACACGCAAAGTCGAATGATTTAATTTTTATAATTAAATACCTTAAATTCGTAGTTACGTTCTTGACCTAAAATTTATCATTTATTTTTACAAAAATTTATAATTATTTAATATTTTTTCTCAATTAAATTTTAATTTGACTTTGATTTTTTAGTAAGATTATTAATGACTTTTAGTTTATTAATAAATGATTTTTTTAAAACAAACTTTCCATTTAAAATGTAAAAAAATATATTCTAATTAAATTAAATTTAAATATAAATTAGGCTTTGAATATAGAATTTATAATTTATAAATACTCAAAATAAATGTTAAAGAATAAATCTCATGATTAAATAAATTAATTGATGATCAGTTTTCAAAACATATTCAGATAGTGATTTTATCTAAGCTCATGGAGCTGTAATGAATTAATTTACAGGAGGGTGGTTACCCTCTTCACAAATCTTTACTATAAAGCACAAGAATTAATTAAATTCAATGTCAATGAAGTGTTCAGTAAATATTCTCAAAAGCTTGTCATGACAGTGCTACATGATTAATTTTATTGTGAAAACTTGCTTGCCTTTCACTTCTCCCTACATTTTCAAAAATAAACTTGTTCATTTTTTCCTCGCTGATTGACTCTGGGTACTTGTGATCTCTGACATCATGGAAATATATTTCATCCAATATCCTCGTCATAATCTTTGTTTGGATACATAGAATTAATGATTGTCATAGTATTTGAGTAAACTTTCTCAGCATGCTCATGGTTGTGTGACGAATCAAAGTTTTTTGTGCTTTCTTTGACAAAATCGATAAGTGATGTGATTTTGGCGGATTCCATATCTCTAAGTTATTAGTTCAGTATTTGTTGGCAAAAGCCGCTATAAAATCTTTTTGTTAATTATTACATTTTAAAACTACATCTCTTGATATTCAATTTAAAATTGCTATTTCTATTTCATTACATAAATTTTAAGAACAAATCTTTACAAAGTCAACGATATCTTAATGGAGTGGCTCAGCCAGCTTTCTGCCCATCTCTGTAACAATGAAATATTATATATTAATAATTTATTTCCTAAGTGCTACACAACATCTTCGGGGTATTTATAGCCATGACTGACATTAAATTAAACGCATCTCTCAATGCCGATCTGGCCAATAGCCTCCAATCTATCAGCATCTCTTAGTGCTGTTAAGTAAGGTTTAAGGTTTTCAGGGAATTCTGGGTGGAATGAGAGGTTTTAAGATTTTCTCAGTTTTTCCTCTTTAGAGAAGGAAACATTTTCAATGATTGTGAGAACTTAAAATTTAACATCATGGAGCAGAGCAGCAAATGTAATCAGTTCCTCTTCATTGAATTTTCGTTTTTAAGAGAATTTAAGAATATGTCATAAGTTTAAAAGAAAAGAATACAAAAATAATCAAGGTAAAACTATCAATCATAGTATATTAAGTTTTCTTATTTCTTACATTTTTCTTGAACAGATTTCAAGTCCAATAATCTGCACTGACTTTTGAATAATCTAATATCATCTGCAGAAAGATCTTCCTGATTATCTAAAATGACTTGGATTGTTAATGGATATTATCTCTGCTTCAATAAACTCATCACTTCTTAATTTCTGAATAGTTATTAATCAGATTGAATTGTTAATAATCTCATACTATTTGCATGTTCACGTAGGTATATGCAAAGAGCGAGAATATTGGTCTATATAGTTTCTTAAGAAAAGCATGAAATATTTAGAGTTTTTAGCGATTTGTCTATAGAAGGAAGAACTTTATTTAAGAAAATTTAAATTATTGCATTTTGATCTAGGGTAAACTATTTATTTCATATTTTAACTAACAAACTTAGACATTAGAGTTTACCTAAGACATCTCCCTTTAAACTCATTTTTTGCACATTTGTAAGTTATAAATTTAATAATAATCAATAAAAAACATTCAACAAAATTAAATTAATTGGTGAATAATTAAAGTTTTAACAATAGCTCGATCAACATAAATGCGTTTTAGAATAAAATCTTACATAATTAATCGCTTGTTAATTAAATTTTCTTGGTGGGGAATATAAAAAATTAAAATCTTAATAATATTATTTTAAAATGTGAAAGATTTAAAAATTAAAGCAGTTTCCAAAATGATTTAAATTTTCTACTTCAAATGGGAATAAATTTATTGAGGTACTTATTCTTAATAAATTATTAATAATTATAAACAATCCACATTATTTTTCATAAAGCCAAGCAGATTATTTAATTGAATTTTAAATTATTGACCCTGAATTTTTGTCTAAAAATGGATTCTAAAATTTAATTTATAAATCAAAAATTATAATGATTGTATTAATATACTCCCCCTTTTCAGGGTGAACTTTTTTATAAGACTCATGTCATTAATATTTAAAATTTCAAGTAAATGTTCCAAGTTTGTATCTTTAAATTCTACAGATAAGTTTTAATAAATTAAGTAATTATTAAGGTATATTCCATTTATAATTTTAAAAGTTCCTCAATTTCTAATAGCCTGCTCTAATCATTGAAGCAATATAAGGAATACAATAATTAGATGCTTGTTTGTATTTAAATGCAGTTATATGCGTTATTATCCAAATTAAATTAATTAATAAAGTTACATTAAATATATAATCTATCTATAAAATTGAACAATAGTTGGATCAGTTATATTTCAGAGATCAAATTAATTCACTTGGTCATATTAATGTTTGTAAATATAGATAACTCAATTTATTATTAGTGATGATTTTAAAAGTCCTAAACTTTATTTATCAAAGTTAAACTTGTAAGGTTGCATGCTTGATTTAAAATTTTCAAAAGGTGATAGTAATTTCCAATTTCAATTGTTAAGCTCTAAATATAAAAATATTATAGATATTTTTGCACATTTCATTTATAAAATTGAAAAGCGCCTTAAATTAGGAAGTTTTTCAGCAATCTAATCTATCAATTATTAATTTTCCCTATTAGGATATTTGTTGATAGTCATTTCGTTTACATTTTTTAAATTATGTAAATTCATTTTATAAAAATAATCCTAATGTTAAATTAAATTATTACGAGCTATATGATAAACTTATTTTATTAATATTTTTATATGATCAAATTAAATTCTCTAAAGTTTAATTACTTTTGAAAGCTGCTTAGGTATAGAGTATCAATAATTAATATAAAATAAATTTATGAGTAAATTGGTTCGATTATACTTCGTTAATAGCAATAGTGCAGTATTACATCTTGATTATTAATTTTTATTTTAATTTTTTTGTAAATAACAATTATCGAAATTAATAAATATTATTATCAAACTCTGCATTTTAAATGATGTTTTAATTATATAAAAAGAAATTTTCAATAATACCATTTTTTGAAATTTTTATCTAAAATGGCATTATCAACCTAGACATTTATACATGAAATGTTGTTAAAAGTATGCTCGTTTCCATTAAATTTTTATGTTATAATAAATTAATTAAACCATCGAGATTTTCTAGTCATACTTTATTTTGCATAATGATAATTAATCAAAGGTTTATTCCCTATATATCAGTAAATTTTTCAAGCTAAATTATATTTTTAATAATGAATGAAAAACATAAAAAGGGCATAAGATTAGTTAATTTAGTCTTAAGCTTTGTTATTCTTTTCTTTATTTCACTTAAAAGTGTATAATAATGTATAAAAATTATTATTGTAGTGATCAAGTAAGAGTCCCTTTTCTAATTAATCGATAAACATGTTATATTGTTTACTAATTACTTTTGATAAATTTATAAACAAATTTATACTTTAATTTTCAATAGTTGTCTGGATATTATGATGAAATAAAAATTGGAGTAATGAAGAATTTTTGGCTTTTAATGTTTTTAAATATTGGCTTGACTTTAATTATTTATTAAAAAATAACTTAATGTTTTAAATTATATATTAAATTAAACTATCTTTTTAAGTTTTACGCTTACATTAGGAATAAACTTTTCCAATAAATTTAAGTAAAATAAATTGTGCAAAATATGGTTTATCTTTCAGAATAACTGCAAACACCTTAAATTTATGATCTTTTAAATAAAATGAGTCTTCTTAATACTCATCAAATCTTAATATTTTTGTAATTAAAATATAATAGTTTTATATTTTTAATTAATCCGCATTGCTCATATGGATCAATAAGCACAAATTATGTTAAAGATTTTGGAAAGTTTTATAGGAAAATGATTTCATGATAATATTCCATATGTTTCAAAGTGTATTTTTTCAGGGAAGGCGGGTACTCAAATGAAAAATCTGATTCTATTAAGTATCTTGTAGATTCAAATTCTAGTAATTACAGATTTAGGGTTAATTCAATAATAAGCTATTATATAAAATCTTATATTCCAGCAGAGAAGTCAAATTTCGAAATATTGTGAAGTAAAATGTTAAATTTTACTTAAAACCTTTAAAAAATTTGGTTAGTATTTTCTCACATCCCAACTTAGATTTAATTATCAAAATGAGGTTTATAAACTCACAAAATTATTCTTAGTTAATAAAATAGTATAAAGATAGTATATATAAAAGTTTCGGAGCTCTATCACATTATGAATGTTATCAATTTATCATAAAACATCAAATATTTCCATTTAGTTTTAGAAATAATTATGTGTATTTTTTAATTTAGAAAAGTTTGAGATTTGATTCAAGGAAAATAACTGTTATTAAAAAATGAAAAATAATTGATACATAAATATTAATTATTGTGAGAAATACAAAATTTCTATATTAAAATCAACATATATTCAAAAATCATTTTTTTTACAAAAATTATAGAACTTTTATAAAATAATTGGAATTTTATCATAATATTTAACTTTAAAAATGTGATATAGCTCACACTATTTTTATATAATTATTGTGATATTTTACACAAAAATGACTTGGCTTTATTTACTTTAATTGATATTTACAAAACTAAGTTTTTGTATGAAACAGATTTAAAATATAGGTTGGTGTTGAGACAGATATCCCTCCCCAAAAATTTCATTATTTAATTGTTAAATACAATATATAGCGGCTTATCCTATGCTAAACTGAATGTCCATCTGGTTTCTCACTTAGGCTTGGATCAAAACATTAGATTTAAATTTCTATTATTTTTGCTTTCATGTTTGATGCCATTACATTGCAATAAAAGTTGAGCATATACGTCCAATCAGTACAGTTAATCAAAGAATTATTCTAACTTCCAATTTTTAATTTATTTAAAGTTATTTTCTTCTTGCTTTATTCAATCTTATGTGACAACATCTCCAGCCGTTATTATTAAATAATTAATTACTAATTTAAATAAATTCATTTACATTATAGAAGAATTTATAGCTCTCTGTTACACTCAATGTTTTTATATATCCATATTTTTTAGGCGATAAAATCACAATATTAAAATAAAAATGTGGCTTTTCAATTAAGTATTTCTAAATAAGTATAATAATATTAACATGCTTATCATCCCAATAGAAATTATCGATTTCAAGAAACTATTAAATTCTTAAAAAGCCTGATTCCTCTTTTTTCTCTAATCCTATTTTAAATTCGTACACATCTTTTAAATGTTTTATTAAGAAATATTATAAGCATAAATCTTTCTTGTTAATCATGTTCTTAATCTGGTAATAATTTTACAGAACAAATTATCTGGCATTTTATGAAAGTTTCCACAACCCCTTACAAATGTTAGAACTTGGCAGATTATGTAAAACTTAGATGATTATGAATTTATGTTTTATTTTGTTCAACTTAAAGGGAAGTAAATTGATACTTAATTATTTAGATGTCTCCATTATTTATACTTTTATTTAACTAATAATACATTTTAAAAATATTCATAATTTTAATTCATTTTTTGTTAATAAATGAAATTTTTTGACATAATTTAAAAAATATTTATCTCCAATTTTTATTCAATAATTTTCTAATATATCAAAATAAAAATGAATATTTCTTTAATATTAGGTAATAATAATTTAATATAATTGGAATTAAATTTTACAAAACAAGTAAATTGGAATGCTATTTTGATTATTTATTTAATGATTAATTTATATTTTAAATAATTCTTTTATGATTAGTCTCATATTTTTAAAGTAATTCTTTTGTAAGTATTGTAAAAATTGTCATTATCTTAACTAAAAGATTTATTTTATATTTAAAATAATCATGATTGATCAGAAGTTAACATAAAAATACCAATATATAAATAGATATTAAGGATTAACAAATTCTAATAAATATAAAAGATGCTAATAGATTTTTTATATTTCATATCAAATTAAAAGCTTAAAATTAAATATAGTAAAGTATATTTTTCCATAAATCAAAATAATAAAATAACAAATAACAAGCTTAATAATCAAGAATATTTCACTGAATCAAAAAAGATTTATAAGAAGTAATGATTTTTAATTTTAAATTAAGAATAATTTTATTGAATCAATTAAATTAATTAATCATTTATAAATAAATCGAGCATAAAAAACACACATTTAAAAAAATAAAGATAATAAATTAATCTAAAATATTATTTTAGAGTGAAAAGTATTTTACACAATGAGACATACAAAGATATTTAAATCGTATTTTATATAGATGTATAGTACAATATTTTATACGATCAAAATATAAATTAATTAATAATTTTAATTTAAATGGCATCTAATTTTTTCTTTCCTAATTTAATAATTACTTTAGAGTGATTAATTTACTTCCAGAGTAATTTTTGTTATATTTAAAAAGTTATACTTCCACTTCTCTAAATAAACTGAGAGTATTTATATGTAAAATAAATATTACTTTCCTACTTAAATTCTTGCTTTTTTAATAAAAAAGCGACCTACTCGTTACTGTATTTTAAAATCCAAAATTTGTTGATAATAGTAAGCAGTTACTACATTCTTAAATAAATTTGAGCGTCTATTCTACACGCAAAGTCGAATGATTTAATTTTTATAATTAAATACCTTAAATTCGTAGTTACGTTCTTGACCTAAAATTTATCATTTATTTTTACAAAAATTTATAATTATTTAATATTTTTTCTCAATTAAATTTTAATTTGACTTTGATTTTTTAGTAAGATTATTAATGACTTTTAGTTTATTAATAAATGATTTTTTTAAAACAAACTTTCCATTTAAAATGTAAAAAAATATATTCTAATTAAATTAAATTTAAATATAAATTAGGCTTTGAATATAGAATTTATAATTTATAAATACTCAAAATAAATGTTAAAGAATAAATCTCATGATTAAATAAATTAATTGATGATCAGTTTTCAAAACATATTCAGATAGTGATTTTATCTAAGCTCATGGAGCTGTAATGAATTAATTTACAGGAGGGTGGTTACCCTCTTCACAAATCTTTACTATAAAGCACAAGAATTAATTAAATTCAATGTCAATGAAGTGTTCAGTAAATATTCTCAAAAGCTTGTCATGACAGTGCTACATGATTAATTTTATTGTGAAAACTTGCTTGCCTTTCTCTTCCCCTACATGTTCAAAAATAAACTTGTTCATTTCTTCCTCACTAATTGACTCTGGGTACTTGTGGTCTCTAACATCATGGAAATATATTTCATCCAATATCCTCGTCATAGTCTTTGTTTGGATACATCGAATTAATGATTGTCATAGTATTTGAGTAAACTTTCTCAGCATGCTCGTGGTTGTGTGACGAATCAAAGTGTTTTGTGCTTTCTTTCACAAAATCGATAAGTGATGTGATTTTGGCGGATTCCATATCTCTAAGTTATTAGTTCAGTATTTGTTGGCAAAAGCCGCTATAAAATCTTTTTGTTAATTATTACATTTTAAAACTACATCTCTTGATATTCAATTTAAAATTGCTATTTCTATTTCATTACATAAATTTTAAGAACAAATCTTTACAAAGTCAACGATATCTTAATGGAGTGGCTCAGCCAGCTTTCTGCCCATCTCTGTAACAATGAAATATTATATATTAATAATTTATTTCCTAAGTGCTACACAACATCTTCGGGGTATTTATAGCCATGACTGACATTAAATTAAACGCATCTCTCAATGCCGATCTGGCCAATAGCCTCCAATCTATCAGCATCTCTTAGTGCTGTTAAGTAAGGTTTAAGGTTTTCAGGGAATTCTGGGTGGAATGAGAGGTTTTAAGATTTTCTCAGTTTTTCCTCTTTAGAGAAGGAAACATTTTCAATGATTGTGAGAACTTAAAATTTAACATCATGGAGCAGAGCAGCAAATGTAATCAGTTCCTCTTCATTGAATTTTCGTTTTTAAGAGAATTTAAGAATATGTCATAAGTTTAAAAGAAAAGAATACAAAAATAATCAAGGTAAAACTATCAATCATAGTATATTAAGTTTTCTTATTTCTTACATTTTTCTTGAACAGATTTCAAGTCCAATAATCTGCACTGACTTTTGAATAATCTAATATCATCTGCAGAAAGATCTTCCTGATTATCTAAAATGACTTGGATTGTTAATGGATATTATCTCTGCTTCAATAAACTCATCACTTCTTAATTTCTGAATAGTTATTAATCAGATTGAATTGTTAATAATCTCATACTATTTGCATGTTCACGTAGGTATATGCAAAGAGCGAGAATATTGGTCTATATAGTTTCTTAAGAAAAGCATGAAATATTTAGAGTTTTTAGCGATTTGTCTATAGAAGGAAGAACTTTATTTAAGAAAATTTAAATTATTGCATTTTGATCTAGGGTAAACTATTTATTTCATATTTTAACTAACAAACTTAGACATTAGAGTTTACCTAAGACATCTCCCTTTAAACTCATTTTTTGCACATTTGTAAGTTATAAATTTAATAATAATCAATAAAAAACATTCAACAAAATTAAATTAATTGGTGAATAATTAAAGTTTTAACAATAGCTCGATCAACATAAATGCGTTTTAGAATAAAATCTTACATAATTAATCGCTTGTTAATTAAATTTTCTTGGTGGGGAATATAAAAAATTAAAATCTTAATAATATTATTTTAAAATGTGAAAGATTTAAAAATTAAAGCAGTTTCCAAAATGATTTAAATTTTCTACTTCAAATGGGAATAAATTTATTGAGGTACTTATTCTTAATAAATTATTAATAATTATAAACAATCCACATTATTTTTCATAAAGCCAAGCAGATTATTTAATTGAATTTTAAATTATTGACCCTGAATTTTTGTCTAAAAATGGATTCTAAAATTTAATTTATAAATCAAAAATTATAATGATTGTATTAATATACTCCCCCTTTTCAGGGTGAACTTTTTTATAAGACTCATGTCATTAATATTTAAAATTTCAAGTAAATGTTCCAAGTTTGTATCTTTAAATTCTACAGATAAGTTTTAATAAATTAAGTAATTATTAAGGTATATTCCATTTATAATTTTAAAAGTTCCTCAATTTCTAATAGCCTGCTCTAATCATTGAAGCAATATAAGGAATACAATAATTAGATGCTTGTTTGTATTTAAATGCAGTTATATGCGTTATTATCCAAATTAAATTAATTAATAAAGTTACATTAAATATATAATCTATCTATAAAATTGAACAATAGTTGGATCAGTTATATTTCAGAGATCAAATTAATTCACTTGGTCATATTAATGTTTGTAAATATAGATAACTCAATTTATTATTAGTGATGATTTTAAAAGTCCTAAACTTTATTTATCAAAGTTAAACTTGTAAGGTTGCATGCTTGATTTAAAATTTTCAAAAGGTGATAGTAATTTCCAATTTCAATTGTTAAGCTCTAAATATAAAAATATTATAGATATTTTTGCACATTTCATTTATAAAATTGAAAAGCGCCTTAAATTAGGAAGTTTTTCAGCAATCTAATCTATCAATTATTAATTTTCCCTATTAGGATATTTGTTGATAGTCATTTCGTTTACATTTTTTAAATTATGTAAATTCATTTTATAAAAATAATCCTAATGTTAAATTAAATTATTACGAGCTATATGATAAACTTATTTTATTAATATTTTTATATGATCAAATTAAATTCTCTAAAGTTTAATTACTTTTGAAAGCTGCTTAGGTATAGAGTATCAATAATTAATATAAAATAAATTTATGAGTAAATTGGTTCGATTATACTTCGTTAATAGCAATAGTGCAGTATTACATCTTGATTATTAATTTTTATTTTAATTTTTTTGTAAATAACAATTATCGAAATTAATAAATATTATTATCAAACTCTGCATTTTAAATGATGTTTTAATTATATAAAAAGAAATTTTCAATAATACCATTTTTTGAAATTTTTATCTAAAATGGCATTATCAACCTAGACATTTATACATGAAATGTTGTTAAAAGTATGCTCGTTTCCATTAAATTTTTATGTTATAATAAATTAATTAAACCATCGAGATTTTCTAGTCATACTTTATTTTGCATAATGATAATTAATCAAAGGTTTATTCCCTATATATCAGTAAATTTTTCAAGCTAAATTATATTTTTAATAATGAATGAAAAACATAAAAAGGGCATAAGATTAGTTAATTTAGTCTTAAGCTTTGTTATTCTTTTCTTTATTTCACTTAAAAGTGTATAATAATGTATAAAAATTATTATTGTAGTGATCAAGTAAGAGTCCCTTTTCTAATTAATCGATAAACATGTTATATTGTTTACTAATTACTTTTGATAAATTTATAAACAAATTTATACTTTAATTTTCAATAGTTGTCTGGATATTATGATGAAATAAAAATTGGAGTAATGAAGAATTTTTGGCTTTTAATGTTTTTAAATATTGGCTTGACTTTAATTATTTATTAAAAAATAACTTAATGTTTTAAATTATATATTAAATTAAACTATCTTTTTAAGTTTTACGCTTACATTAGGAATAAACTTTTCCAATAAATTTAAGTAAAATAAATTGTGCAAAATATGGTTTATCTTTCAGAATAACTGCAAACACCTTAAATTTATGATCTTTTAAATAAAATGAGTCTTCTTAATACTCATCAAATCTTAATATTTTTGTAATTAAAATATAATAGTTTTATATTTTTAATTAATCCGCATTGCTCATATGGATCAATAAGCACAAATTATGTTAAAGATTTTGGAAAGTTTTATAGGAAAATGATTTCATGATAATATTCCATATGTTTCAAAGTGTATTTTTTCAGGGAAGGCGGGTACTCAAATGAAAAATCTGATTCTATTAAGTATCTTGTAGATTCAAATTCTAGTAATTACAGATTTAGGGTTAATTCAATAATAAGCTATTATATAAAATCTTATATTCCAGCAGAGAAGTCAAATTTCGAAATATTGTGAAGTAAAATGTTAAATTTTACTTAAAACCTTTAAAAAATTTGGTTAGTATTTTCTCACATCCCAACTTAGATTTAATTATCAAAATGAGGTTTATAAACTCACAAAATTATTCTTAGTTAATAAAATAGTATAAAGATAGTATATATAAAAGTTTCGGAGCTCTATCACATTATGAATGTTATCAATTTATCATAAAACATCAAATATTTCCATTTAGTTTTAGAAATAATTATGTGTATTTTTTAATTTAGAAAAGTTTGAGATTTGATTCAAGGAAAATAACTGTTATTAAAAAATGAAAAATAATTGATACATAAATATTAATTATTGTGAGAAATACAAAATTTCTATATTAAAATCAACATATATTCAAAAATCATTTTTTTTACAAAAATTATAGAACTTTTATAAAATAATTGGAATTTTATCATAATATTTAACTTTAAAAATGTGATATAGCTCACACTATTTTTATATAATTATTGTGATATTTTACACAAAAATGACTTGGCTTTATTTACTTTAATTGATATTTACAAAACTAAGTTTTTGTATGAAACAGATTTAAAATATAGGTTGGTGTTGAGACAGATATCCCTCCCCAAAAATTTCATTATTTAATTGTTAAATACAATATATAGCGGCTTATCCTATGCTAAACTGAATGTCCATCTGGTTTCTCACTTAGGCTTGGATCAAAACATTAGATTTAAATTTCTATTATTTTTGCTTTCATGTTTGATGCCATTACATTGCAATAAAAGTTGAGCATATACGTCCAATCAGTACAGTTAATCAAAGAATTATTCTAACTTCCAATTTTTAATTTATTTAAAGTTATTTTCTTCTTGCTTTATTCAATCTTATGTGACAACATCTCCAGCCGTTATTATTAAATAATTAATTACTAATTTAAATAAATTCATTTACATTATAGAAGAATTTATAGCTCTCTGTTACACTCAATGTTTTTATATATCCATATTTTTTAGGCGATAAAATCACAATATTAAAATAAAAATGTGGCTTTTCAATTAAGTATTTCTAAATAAGTATAATAATATTAACATGCTTATCATCCCAATAGAAATTATCGATTTCAAGAAACTATTAAATTCTTAAAAAGCCTGATTCCTCTTTTTTCTCTAATCCTATTTTAAATTCGTACACATCTTTTAAATGTTTTATTAAGAAATATTATAAGCATAAATCTTTCTTGTTAATCATGTTCTTAATCTGGTAATAATTTTACAGAACAAATTATCTGGCATTTTATGAAAGTTTCCACAACCCCTTACAAATGTTAGAACTTGGCAGATTATGTAAAACTTAGATGATTATGAATTTATGTTTTATTTTGTTCAACTTAAAGGGAAGTAAATTGATACTTAATTATTTAGATGTCTCCATTATTTATACTTTTATTTAACTAATAATACATTTTAAAAATATTCATAATTTTAATTCATTTTTTGTTAATAAATGAAATTTTTTGACATAATTTAAAAAATATTTATCTCCAATTTTTATTCAATAATTTTCTAATATATCAAAATAAAAATGAATATTTCTTTAATATTAGGTAATAATAATTTAATATAATTGGAATTAAATTTTACAAAACAAGTAAATTGGAATGCTATTTTGATTATTTATTTAATGATTAATTTATATTTTAAATAATTCTTTTATGATTAGTCTCATATTTTTAAAGTAATTCTTTTGTAAGTATTGTAAAAATTGTCATTATCTTAACTAAAAGATTTATTTTATATTTAAAATAATCATGATTGATCAGAAGTTAACATAAAAATACCAATATATAAATAGATATTAAGGATTAACAAATTCTAATAAATATAAAAGATGCTAATAGATTTTTTATATTTCATATCAAATTAAAAGCTTAAAATTAAATATAGTAAAGTATATTTTTCCATAAATCAAAATAATAAAATAACAAATAACAAGCTTAATAATCAAGAAATATTTCATTTAATAAAAATAGATTTATAAGAAGTAAGGACTTGCAATATTAAATTAAGAATAAATTTATTGAATCAATAAATTAATTAATCATAAATAAAATATATAAAACACTCATAAAAAATTAAAGCTAGATAAAAATTTAAATAATTATGTCAGAGTGAAAATCAACTATACAATGAGACATACAAAGATAGTCATTTCAAGTTATATCATATTTCAAATAGATGTAAAGTACAATTTTTTATATGATTAAATTATAATTTAATTAAAACTTTAATTTAAATGGTCTTCATAATTTTTTTCTTTCCTAATTTAAGAATTATTTTAGAGTGATTCATTTACTTCCAGAGTAATTTTGACTATATTTAAAAGTTATAAATTCCTCTTCTATTTATAAACTGAGTGCACTTAACTGGATATAAATAATACTTTCCCTCTTGAATTCATGCTATTTATTAAAATAAGTGGCACACTCTTTACTGTATTTTAAAATCCAATTAATTGTTGTTAATAGTAAGCAATTACTACATCCTTAGATAAATTTGAGGGTATATCGTACAAGAAAGCTCGAATAATTTAATTTTTCACATTAAGTACCTTAAATTCGTATGTTACCTTCTTGAACTATAATTTATCATTTTTTTTACTAAAATTAGGAGGGGGGGGGAAGTTTCCTGACCCAAAATTTTATATGCACCCAAGGGGGCAAGTTTCCTGTCCCCAAAAAGGTAGTTTCCTGCCCCCCTTCGGAAGTTTCCTGCCCCATACATAAAAATATGTAATTTTTATAATTTTCAAAGAATCTTTATCATCAATTATGATATAGTTATTTTTAATTTAGCTTCAAATATCATTTCTACCTTGATAATGAATTTACATTTTAATGAAAATCACATTAATTATAAATAAAAAAATATTTATTTTAGCCTTGTTTATAATATATAATTTGATAAAGAATAATTATGTACCTTGAAAATTATATATTAATAAAAGTTGTTTAGTACATGGTTATGGTAATTGAAATTGAAATTTATTTATTTCTAATATTTTTATTGCCAAACAATATAAAATTTAATGTTGGGTGCAGGAAACTTCCCCCTCCAAATTTATAAAATATTTTTTATTATTTTTTATAAATTAAATTTTAATTTGACTTTGATTTTTTAGTAAGATTATTAATGATTTTTAGTTTATTAATAAATGATTTTTTTAAAATAAACTTTCCATTTAAAATGTAAAAATATATATTCTAATTAAATTAAATTTAAATATAAATTAGGCTTTGAATATAGAATTTATAATTTATAAATACTCAAAATAAATGTTAAAGAATAAATCTCATTATTAAAGAAATTAATTGATGATCAGTTTTCAAAATATATTCAGATAGTGATTTTATCTAAGCTCATGGAGCTGTAATAAATTAACTTACAGGAGGGTGATTTCCCTCTTCACAAATCTTTACTATAAAGCACAAGAATTAATTAATTTCAATGTCAATGAAATGTTCAGTGAATATTCTCAAAAGCTTGTCATAACAGTGCTACACAATATGATAATATTATTGTGAGAACTTGCTTGCCTTTCACTTCCCCTACATGTTCAAAAATAAACATATTCATTTCTTCCTCACTTATTGACTCTGGGTACTTGTGGTCTCTAACATCATGGAAATATATTTCATCAAATATCCTCGTCATAATCTTTGTTTGGATACATAGAATTAATGATTGTCATAGTATTTGAGTAAACTTTCTCAGCATGCTCATGGTTGTGTGACGAATCAAAGTTTTTTGTGCTTTCTTTGACAAAATCGATAAGTGATGTGATTTTGGCGGATTCCATATCTCTAAGTTATTAGTTCAGTATTTGTTGGCAAAAGCCGCTATAAAATCTTTTTGTTAATTATTACATTTTAAAACTACATCTCTTGATATTCAATTTAAAATTGCTATTTCTATTTCATTACATAAATTTTAAGAACAAATCTTTACAAAATCAACGATATCTTAATGGAGTGGCTCAGCCAGCTTTCTGCCCATCTCTGTAACAATGAAATATTATATATAAATAATTTATTTCCTAAGTGCTACACAACATCTTCGGGGTATTTATAGCCATGACTCACATTAAATTGAACGCATCTCTCAATGCCAATCTGGCCAATAGCCTCCAACCTGTCAGCATCTCTAAGTGCTGTTAAGTAAGGTTTTAGGTTTTCTGGGAAGTCTGGGTGGAATGAGAGGTTTTAAGATTTTCTCAGTTTCTCCTCTTTTGAGAAGGAAACATTTTCAATGATTGTGAGAACTTTAAATTTAACATCATGGAGTAGAGCAGCAAATGTAATCAGTTCCTCGTCATAAAATTGTCATAAGTAAAATGATATTTTAAGAATATTTTAAGTTTAAAACAATAAATACAAATATAATCAAGGTAAAACTATCAATCATAGTATATTGCGTTTTTTTACTTCTTACATTTTTCTTGAACAGATTTCAAGTCCAATAATCTGCACTGACTTTTGAATAATCTTATGTCATCTGCAGAAAGATCTTCCTGATTATATTAAATTACTTGTATTGTTAAAGGGTATTGTCTCTATTTCAATATATTCATCACTTCTTAATTAATGAATAGACTTTTGTCAGATTGAACTGTTAATAATCTCAAACTACTTGCATGATCACGAATGTATGTGCATAGAGCGAGAATATTAGACTTTATAGATTCTGTAGAAAAGCATGAGATATTGAGAGTTTTTAGGGATTTGTCTATAGAAGGAAGAACTTTATTTAAGAAAACTTAAATGATTTCATTTTAATCCAGAGTAAACTAATCATTTTTAAAAATTAAAAAAAATTAATTCATCAATGCTAGAGTTTACCGAGAACAACCCCTTTCAAACTTAACTTTTGCACATTTGTAAGTTTAATTTTAATTTTCATATAAGGTTTATAAAAATTACGCAAAATAATGAAATTATGAGTTTTTACAATAGCTCAATCAGCATAAATGCGTTTAAGAAGAATAACTTGCAAATTTAATCATCTGTTAACGTAATTTTCTTGAAGAAGGTAAGATAAAAAAAGCTTAATATTATTAAAAAAAATCAAAATTCTAAAGAGACGGATCAATTAAAACAAATATAAAGCTATTAATAAAACATTCTTACATTTTATTAAAGTTCCTTTTTATTTGCAGAGAAATATATTTCATTAGCATGACAAACCATATTTTATATTAAACACTAAATGATTTTTAATTAATCTTATGTTTATTAATCATTAGAAATTATCAAAATTATCATTTTGAAGTTAATAAGCTAAATGAATTTTAAGGAAAAAAATCTGGCGACATATATTATTTCTAAAATGAATTTAATACCCCCCCCATTTTCAGGGTGAACCTTTTTACTTGACTCATATCATTTATATTTCAAAATCTCTAACATATGTCTAAGTGTGTATCTTTAAATTCTACATATAAGTTTCATAAATAATTTTTACATTACCATTATTAATGATGTAATTATTATTAATAATATTGCAAGTTACTCAGTTTTTATTAGCCTGCTCTAATAATGGAAGCAATATATGGGATACAAAAGTTAGAAGCTTGTTTATACTTAAATGTGGTCAGTTATGGTATTATTTAAATTAAAATTACTTTTTGAAATTTAATTAGAAAGATTGTTAAATTAAACAATAGAGGGATCAGCTATATCTCAGAAACTTTAATAAAAATATCAGAAAAGTTCGCATAATTTAATTAATTATAAAAATTAAAAATCTCACTTTATTTCGGGTGATGTTTCTAAAAGGCTGCGCTTTTATTTATCAAAGTTAAATTCGTAATATTATAAGCTTAGTTTAGTATTTTCAAGAGATGATATTAATTTCCAATTTCAATTGTCAAGCTTTAAAATTTAATATATAGTAGTATCGTAAATATAATTGAATGAATAATTTTTATATTTCTTAAGCGCCTTAAATTAGGAAGTTTTTCAGTTATTTAATCGATCAGTTATTGATCTTCCTTATTAGGTACCTGATATAGTTTGCTTTCAATTACATTTTATAATTAAAAATTGTGAATTACTTTTACATGATCTAAAAATAACTTATTGAAAATAATAATTAAATATTACCTGCTGTTTGATAAACTTAATTGAATTTAATATTTATACAATCGATATAAAATTTTTAATATTTCAAAATCTAAAGTGTATCCACTTTTGATAGTTCTTTAGGTATAGAGTATAATTAAAAAGTAAAATATAAAATAAGTAGATTGGTTCGATGATACCAGCTGAATAGTAATAGTGAAGGATTACATCTTGATTATTATTTATTTATAATGGTTGAAATCTTTTTGGTGGCAAAAAAGAATTTGATAATAATTAGTAACAGATTCAATCTTAAAGGTTATATATAATAAAAAATTATAACTTAGGTAATTAAGTCGTATTCTATTGTTTTTATTCTAATAAAATGTGAAAATCTTTTATCTGCATTTTACTAAAATTCTTGATTATTTACATGTCAAACAAATACAAATGGTTTACAAAGAAATTCCTTTTAAATTAATGTGAAAATTTTTATTGACTAGCTTTCTAAAATCACTTGTCAAGATTTATTTTAAACAAAGGAAATAAATACAAAGATTACTAGTTTATCCTAAAATTAAAAATTTGCTTATCTGGCAACTTCGATTATCAATAAATTAATTTTAAGATTGATTTTTCTTCATTATTAATTTAAATTATAAATAATTTTTATATTTTAGAAGTTAAAAAAGTTATTTTGAATATATAATGAAATTATTGTAGTGATCTAGTAGATTCCTTATTCCAGCTAATTGATGTACAAGTGATATTGTTTATTAATTATTTTTTATATTTCTATAGGTGCTTTTATATTTTTTTTTTAAAAATAGCTTAATTTTACAATAGGGTTCTGGGTAGTTATAGGATATTGCGATGGGTGTTATGAAAAATTTTTGACTTTTAATGTTTTTAAAAATTGGTTCGACTAAAAATTATAATTCGTTTATTATATAGTTTTATAAATTAACGGGAGGCGGTTTTTTTGTTATAAAACTTTTATTTTATAATAAATTTTTTACAAAAATCCATCCCAGATATCTTGAAAGACATTTCCCTCATACACTTTAAACTATTTTTCTATATATTAATTTCGTTTTAAATTTATAATTTTTTCAAGGCGTTCAATTTTTTTAAAATTGTTTTGTTCAATTATTTTAATCTAATCTTAATTTATCATGCTTTATTCATATACTTATAATCTTAAATAATGATCAAATCTCTTAAGAGTTGTAATTACTCTTCCTTCAATAAATATTGTTATACACAGTAATTGAAAAAAAATATAAGAATTGAAAAATTTACACATAAAAAAAGAATACAACCCAGGATTTCCCCTTAACTTATCAAATTTATAAAATAACTATCTTGTTTAGTCTAATACTTATGTATTCACTAAACTTAAGAAATAAATTTATGCAATATAAAAAGTTTAAAAATATTATTTATCTTTCAGAATCACCGCAAAGACTTTGAATTTGTGATCTTTTAAACAATCTGCGACTCCTTAATACTCATATAATCTTTTTTTTAATTTAATATAAATAAATTATGAATATTTTCCTATTAAATAATTAATCCGCCATGTTCATATGGATCAATCAGCACAAATTGAGTTAAGGATTTAGGAAAGTTTTATAGGAATATGCTTTCATGATAATATTCCATATGTTTTAAAGTATACTTTCTAAGGGAATTGGGGTATTTAAATGAAAATTGTGTTTCAACCAGATCGCTTGAATGATATTATCCTACTCATTACAGATCTAGGGTTAATTCTAAATATCTATCATTAATTAAATTAATTATATATTCTAAAAGGGATGACAAGTCCCTAAGTATTAATAAATTGAATATTTAAAATAATCTTAAACCAGAAAATAATTCATATCTTTTTCATTGTCAAATCTTTCTTAAAAATTGCTAAATATTTATAACTAATTAATAAGTATCGGCTTATCTAATTATCATCATAAACTCCATAATCCTCAACTTCCATTGGTTCAAATTATTATAATTAAATTTCTATCTTTTATGCTTTCATTTGTTGTGCCATGACTTTGCAATAGAAATTCAGCATCTCCGTCCAGGGACCACTATTAATGTGAGAATTATTTTATACGCCAATTTTTAATTTCTATAAAGTTATTTTATTCTTGTTTGATCCAATATTTTGTGACAACATATCCAGTTCCTAAAATAGTTAAAAAATAAGTAATTCTAGAAATATCTATCTTAAAAATGAAATTAACATTCAAAAACTTTTTAAATTATAGAAGAATTTATAGAATTTTGTATCACGAAATAGCGATATGTATTAGTACTTTTAAGGAGATAAGATCACAATATTTAAAATTAAAACTTTGCTATGTCATATCCAAATTAAACTCAATAAAAATCATTTCTTAATAATTAAATTAATATTAACATGCTTATCATCCCAATAGAAATTATCGACCTCTAAAAACTATTGTAACCTTTATAAAATGGATTCCTATTTTTTCTCTAATCTTATCTTAAAGTCATACACATCTTCTAAATATTTAAATGGAGAATATATAAGAATTTTTATAATATAAATTATTCATATAAATAAAAATCTTTCTTTTATATCATATTCTTTATCTGGAAATAATTTTATAGTACAAACAATCTCGCATTTTTAGAAAGTTTCCAAAGACCTTTGCATATATTAGAACTTGGCAGGTTATGTAGAGTTTAGATTATTAAGAATTTTTATCTTATTTTGTTTAGTTTAAATGGAGATATTTAATCATTTTATTATCTATGTTTATCCATTGCTTATTAATATACTTATAAATTTATACTTCATCCAAAAATATACTATACTAATCATTTTATGGTGAATTATTATAATTATAATTAAATGTATTTAATTAATTATATTTATATATTTATATGTTAATCCAATCTTGAAATTTAATCACCTTACTATAATTATAAAATTATTTAATTTAATTTTTTTTAGAAATTAATAAGTATTATGAGATTAGTCTCAAATTTCATATGATTTTTTTACCTAAACCACTCATTCTCTTATCCTATCATTTTTAGGGCTATCTCAAATTATTGAATTCTTTGCTTCTTTTTTGTTGATTGAGATGATCATAAAATTGATTTGATAATTACAATTTGCATAATTATACTTATACAGATTTTACTAAGCATTTCCTAAGAAAAAAAATCAATTTGCACTTATGGAAACATTTTTGATTTTTTTGCAACTTACAAATCTAATTTATGAATACTTTTGAATATTTAATTATCATAACTATAAAATGATAATCTAAGAGAACAATAAATGTATCAATAATCAAAGATTTCTCTTAATAATTAAATTTAAAGTTTTAACATTAAACAATTAATAATTACTAAATCTTATTTCTCTAAAAAACGAATTAATTTAATAAAGGGCATCAATGATTTTTAGTAATAGCATTATTCTAGACTTCTCTAAATTTGACTTAAATTCATTCATTAAGAATTCATTACTTTTACAATGAATGATTTATATATGGGGTGGAGTTATGTACTTAAACAGAAAGATTATATTTTTAAATATTTACTTATCATTAATTATTTTTTTAATAATAAAAATAGATATTATTATTTAATTCAATTAAAATAAACTTCTTATAAAATAGAGAAGCAAAAGATTTAGTCAAGATTTGGAATAATAATGGAAAAGAGATGGAGATGATATTATAATTATTAAATAATATTTTTAAAATTATTATTTTTTTAAGATATTCATATTTAGCAAATCACTTATTCATTTCCCCTAAACCATATTATTATTTCAGTTATTAGATTCCAATGATTAGTTATGGAGTTTCGGTAGAATATTTGGCTGATTATTTGGCAGAGGTTAGTAACTAATTGATGTCTAAAATTCATGCCTTAAACGCTATTACTAATAACAACCTGGAACCCATTATGATAGCCCGGTGCCATGTTGAATACAGGGCTGATACTTATGGTGACGTTTGGAACCTAGTTTTGCGCCTGCTAATTTAGAGTTGATGCTGGTGGAGCTATGTCTGCCATTTATTTTAGATTTTTATTAATTATAATTATAATATATTTTTCAAAGTTCTTTAATATATAAATTCAAAATTCAAGCTAAATTTAGTCAAAATTATTTGTAATTTAACCAGAAGTTGAACTTGATAGATTAATTAAGTATAATATCTTTAATACAATTAACTTTTAATTATACTATCGGGGGGGAAGTTTCCTGCCCCAAAAGGTAGTTTCCTGTCTCCAACATTAAATTTTATGTTTTTTGCAATAATTTTAATTGAAACAAATAAATTTCAATTCCCATAATCAAGTACTATACAACATTTATTATTATAAAATTTTCAAGGTACATAATTATTCTTTATCAAATTACGTATTATTAACAAGGCTAAAAAATTGTTTTTTATTCATAATTAATATAATTTTCATCAACTTTTAAATTCATTATGAAGGTAGAAATGATATTTGAAGCTAAATTAAAAAAACTACATCATAATTTATGATAAAGATTCTTTGAAAATTATAAAATTACATATTTTATGTATGGGGCAGGAAACTACCTTTTTGGGGGCAGGAAGCTTCCCCCCTTGGGTGCATATAAAATTTTGGGGCAGACTTCCCCCCCCCATACTATCAATATCTTCAATTAAAAACAAATTTTGATTAAATGATAAATTTAATTACTCATAATTCTCTAAATATCCTTAATTTATTTTATATAATTTTTACTTTTGTTCTATTTGAACAAACTATAAATATATAATCTACTTTTTTCTTTACTTATTTTTATTGATTAATAATATATCATCTAAAAAATATTATTTTAAAGCTTAATATAGAAAAGTTATAACAGTTTATAAATTTTATTTGAGAATTAATTTATCATCTATTATTATTATCAACAATTGGATCTTTTCATTTAATTTTTTAAAAATACTTTTTTTTATTTATATAATTTAATTTATAGATTGTTTTACATATTCTCAACCGTTCATAATGTTAAAATAATTACTTGATCTTACTACAGTAGATGCCTAGCTATAATAAAAAATATGATAATAAAATATGTAAATTTTAAATTAAAAAATTAGAAAATTAAAGTATGTATTTTTATGATTCCCAATCATTAATAATTACTTTGAAAATTTCAATCTTCAGGTTAAAAACAATTCTAGGTTTCTGGATTGTAATTTTATTGATTTTAATTATTAATGTTTGAGATTAATTATTAAGATTAGTTCACATTTTTGGTTTTATAATGCTGGTCATCAGAATACTGATAGAAATGCTGGTGGCTATGGTAGTGATAGTGATTTTTTATATAAGTAACATGGTTTGTGTGATGGTGAGTATGAGACGATTAATAAGTTCCTCCCTTATGAATATGGAGGTGTACAGATTTTTGGGCTTAAATTTATTGATTTGAATTCATTATTAATTTAATTATATATTACTTATTCTTTTTTTAAATTAGTAAATTATTCGCAGCATTATTTTGAATATTCAAAATTAATAAAGCATATTTTAACTATGATAAATAGAGTTTATAAATAATTCTGGAATAAGTTTACTAAAGTAATTTTTTCTTGATTTATAACTAAAATTTAATAAATTTAAATTCAAGTTTTTAATTTATTACTCTTAAATTTTTCTCTTTTTTAATAATAAATATATATAGATTCATTAAACCATAAGATTTTAGTAAATATCGAATATGACATTATTAAGTATTGGAAACATGGCTGCTTATCTAAATTGAATAATATAACTCTCCATAAATAAATATTTTTCTTGAGATTCAATTGTTTTGAATTTTTTGTCAACAACTAAAAAAGTTTTTTCAGTATAATTTGAATTAGTTTTAGATATTAAATCAAAAATTTATATAAGATTAGTTTATATTATAAAAAAAACATTCAAAATATTGAAGGAGTTATTTTATTTTGGAAATTTAATAAAATTTAAATTTGATAAATTACTATTTATCTAAGAATTTAAATGTAATAAATATAATAATGTGGTCGAAAATTTTATAATGAATCTCTTTTTGAATAGATTATTATAGGAAATGATATTTTAATTAAATTTGATTAAAAGAAAATAAATTTCTAAAATTATTTCAATATTAAAATTAAAATAATTTTAATTTATTTTATCAATATTATTAAAATAATTATACAATTTTAATTATTTTAAGGCAATGATAAAACTGCATATTCTAAAACTCAATTGATTTTAAATAATTAAATATTATTTAGTAATTACTAATTTATTGAAATTATTTATGAATATAATTATTTTAATACAAAATACATAAATTTAGTATTATATGAATGAATATAATTTTAATTATAAATAAATTAGTAAAATTAATCGTTAATTTAAGAATTTATTAACTTAATTATTATTTTAATAAAATTTTAATTTTTCATTACTATAATAATGCTGAAGGTACATTACGATGAGATGAAAACGATAACTAAGTATTGAGATATGTCTTCCTAATTAATTAAATCAACTTAAATTCTTAATATTTTAGAATAAAAATAAAACATCATTAAATTAAAAATTACTGTTAAATACAAATTTTAATAAACCTTAAATATCCAAAAAATAATGATATTCTGAATTAATTAGTTATGAGTAGTAAATTTATGAAATAATTTTATGTTTGATATTTTTTTAATTTCTTATTTAATAAAAGTGTTTCAACTTATTAAATAGATATTTATCACATCGCTATAACTAAAAATCATAATGATACCTTATAGAACAGACAACAAATATAGTTTCCCTTATTGATATAGATCGATTATTGAAATCTTAAAAAACAACTTATAAAAATTAATACTTTACTGGACATAATCTGGCATATAAATAATGGAAAATAATTTAATCTAGAAATTAAGCTTTGATAATATAATAAAATTGAATTAATTGTAATTACTATTCTTAATCCAATCTATTTGAAATAACAATGACTATATATTGCTAGACTTTATATCAAGATGAATAGATTTAATTAAAAATTCTTAAGACAAGTTATGTTTTAGAATTTTTTATTATATTACCTTCATCAGTATATATGAATTTTCAATACAACTATCATCTTAGGATATATGAACGGGGAGTAATAATGGTGGAGAAAATACAATTAAATTTATAAAAATGTGTTTATGATAAGAAATAATAATTATGAGTTAGTGAACCTTGAATAGGAAATAAAAATAGACATAGATAGCAAGTAAAGAAAGTGATATCAAAATTTAATAATTTAAAACTATTAGAATTTCAATAAAAATGACTTTGAAAAATAATAGGTTAAAGGACTAGTTAAGAAAAACAATAATTGAAATTAAATATTAATAATTAATTTAGAAATTTCTCATTAATAATCAATTAAGAATCAATTTATAATAACGAAGAACCTTGACTAACACCAAGAGGCAGATGTGATAAACGAATTGAGTATGGATTCGAATTTCGTTAAAGCGCGAGCAACTTTTAAAAGATAGCATGGATTCAAAACCCCTTAATGAATTTTATATGTGTTTTAAATGAAATGGGTAATGCTGGGGATTAGGGTTTCTTTTGGGTTTATTAAAAATTTGTTTCCTAATTTCATTGTATTTGTATTTTTGTGTTAATAATTCTATGTGATTCAATTATGTACAACTATGGACGAATTCAAAATTGATTTTATCAATTTTTATTCATGAAGTTTTTTGTAATCTTCAATTCTCGATATGGTTTCTTTAGTGTTATTAAAATGGAGAATTTCTATAAAATTTAAAGTTCCATTTCTATAGTTGCTTATATGCATAATTTATATACTCCCAATATAGTTTTGTTATTGTAGGAGGTCCTTCAAATTAAATTTTAACTTAATTAGTAGTATATTTATTTTAATTTTAAATTTAAGTGCTTCTAATATGCTTTTTTTGAACTTAATTATTACCTCCAAGTTTAATTAAAACGATATATAAATAGATTCTAATTGAATTATTGATTAATTAGGTGCCTTTTTAATTGAACTTATTGTCAAAAATGTAAATCCATTAAAAAACTTGTTTACAACTTCAATTTCCTTCTATATAACAGAAATTTTGATTGACCTTCTATGAGATACCTATATTTAATTTGTGCTTTATTAATAAATTTTTCTATAAATAAATTATTTAAAGATTGACATACATTTCAGCTTGTTTTAACTCAAACAAATTGATAAAAAGGATCATTAATTATCTAAAAATCTATCATTTCTCCAATACTTACAATAGTTAATTTGATACCAGAGATCTTGAATAGACTATTGATAATAAGCTATGATAACAATTTGCGAACTCTATATTATAGCTTAAAATGAAAGTAATTAATCATAAAACCTTAATTTTTCAAAATAATAT